>WKFP01014378.1:2200143-2214980 GCA_011057875.1 Pterocles orientalis
TTCTACCGTGGGTGGGTCGGGTTGGTTTATGGGTTTTTTTTGGGGAGAGGGAGAGGCATCGCGCACCACCCCCCCGCGCAGCCACCGTTTTTTTGCCGTGGGTTTTAGGTGTTACGGTATTTCGAGGGCGAGAGGTTCCGTGGTGGTGGTTCCAGGTGAGTTTTCCTCCGTTAGTCTTGCTGCTGTGGGGGACGGGCGTACAGACAGCTTTCAGGGGGTCTCCTCCTTCCCTGCTGGGTAAGTACCATCTGCATGTAAAGAAGGTAAGAGGAGAGCCATCAACTACTTCTCCAGAATTTTTTTTCCAGCAAGCATTCCCACCCAGTGCCTGGCTGCCACTGGTGTTTCCAAGAAGCAGGGTGGCAAACAGAGCTCTTCTGTCTCCCTGCTGCCCGCAGCTCTGAATAACATCCATGAAACGTGGCAGGGCTGCTGCTCTTTGTGCTAATGGTGCCTGTGCTAAGCTGGAGTGGCCCCAGGTGTAAAGGCCTCTGCTTCTGTCACCACCTGAGCCTAGGGTATGGAAATGAAGGACACACCTGAGCTGGGCATTCAGGGTGATGGATCCCTGCTGCACGTCCCGTGATGGGGCTGGACAAGCCTTCTCATGAAATAACAACAGAGGCTAGCTATAAAGTTCTGGGCTTGTCAGAGCAATGACACGTGTAGCTCTGAAACAAAGGTATTTTGCTCTGTTAAGGTTTTCTGTATCCGTATGCCAAACACCAGCCTTCACAGCTTACATCCGTCCATAATTTTGGAGATTAAAAGTGCCTGTGCCAAAGCAGTTATTCCATATTGCTGACATAGGTTTCTGCTGACGGATGCTGGGAAGGCTTATTTTGCTAAGGGTTTGTTTGTTGTTATTGTGTTGCAGCAAAATCACCGAGAATGCAAAGAAATCCTTGGCCTCTCTTAAGAGAGAAAGCCCTCAGCTTGAGCCAACCCTTGCCATTATTCAGGTAATGTCTGCGTGCTCGCTGGCTGTGAGAGATCCCCTCTGGTACCGTTGCTTGTCTGAAACTTCAGAAGCGCGTGATGGAGAAAGTAACTTGTATTCAAGCAAAGCGGTAGGAGGAGGTAATTCCACCAGCCTGTAGATTGCCCTTCTCCAGGCCTGAAACAGCCACAGGAAACTTCAGGCTGTGGGAAAGGTTTACAAAGGAAGGGAATGATTTTATCCCTTCCTCCTTTTGCTAACATAGACTTCCCCACTGTAAGTACAGATTGCCTTTTCTTACAGGCTGTCCAAGTTGATTGACATAACTGAGTTAAATCACTTGTTCTCAACCTTTATTTAGCTTGAACCTTTTATTGCTGTCCTTAAAAAAAGTGTTTACGTGCCTGAAAACATGGGCTTCCCTTTGCCTCCCACCCCTGAAATAACGTTGCCAGGACAGACCCTGCTGCTTGCTGCCAGCCTTGTTGCCTTTGGGCAGCTGTAGCTTATGATGGTATCATTGCTGTCCTAAGGAGAGGAAAACCACACCGAAAAGTCCCAGTCAGCTCAAAAGGGCTTGTGTGAAATAAATGCTCTGTGTAAAACATCAGTATGTTTTAGAAGTAGCAGCACTTTCTAAAGTGAAGCAGTCTTGTAGTAATCGAGGGTGGTTGTATTGCTAGTGATGTGAAGAGCTTTCCTTTCCATCCCACTAGTGCTGCCATCTTTGAGATAAGCAATCAAACTCACAGATGAAGACTGCTATCCCTGCAAAGCTGAGAGATGTTCCTCTTTGGATTTCTTAAGGTTTCAAGGCCAAGAAACTGAGGATGTTGGTCATTCAGAGCAGGACCCAGAGCCATGCAGGCAAAAAAGCTCCTGTCCTGTTTCCTAGGGTAGTGGTGTTGTGTCGATTGAGTGCACGCTGAATCTCTGACCTAGTAGGTTTTAATTTTAAAACTTCACTATAAATGGTTGTAAGTGTGAATAGTGAGTCTAAGAAATGCAGCACCAACTTTGTTTCAGCAGGTCTTCTAGGGAGCCCGACTGAACAAGCTCTCCCATCTCTTACCCTCCCTGGGTAATTGCAGTTAATGTTTTCAAATAGCCCTCTAAGGCTGTAAGTTTAAGGACTGCTAGGAAATCTGTGACCTGTCTTCTCATTGACCTCTTGTTTCTTGCTTCTGTCTTGTCTCCATCCAGCTGCACTGTGAGCTGGACTGGCGAGGTCTGGGGATGCTTCCTTTCAGCCACATTAGTCCCCGAGTCTGGTTTTCTGCATGGCCAGATGTGTGTTTAGTGCTGGCACGAGCAAAGGGATATTGCTAGGATGGGAGAGAGCATTGTGTGAGGAGGGGGAGGTTCTTGCTCACTTTTAATATCAATTGGGATGCAGCTACATCAGTGTTTTGTATCATGGTTGTGCTTTAAATGAATGTCCCTCTTGTCCTCGTTTACCCCATTTGGTTTGTATCATGGGGTGGCTGCAGGAACATGTGGCCTAGATCCTTCTGGATGAAATTGACCCAAACACTGTTCCCCAGCTGTCAATCACCCCAGCTGTAGTCTGTTTGTAAGGACTAGTGGACTTGGCAGGGCTAGGTTAATGGTTGGACTTGATCTTAAAGGTCTTTTCCAACCTAAACAATTCTATGGTTCTATGACTGAAGCAGAACTCATTTAAAATGTGTATTTGTTGGTACAAAGACTTGTTTTAGTCTACAGATGCTTTTGTGGTGCACTGCTCTACCTGGTAATGTGGGCAGGACCTTAAGATTCCCCCTGCTCTCCACATGCTGCATTGCACCCGGAGGAGCAGAGGGAGGGCAGTGAAATAGTCTCCTTCGCCAGTTGCTTGTGGGTAACAACAGTCAGCGTAACGTGGCATCGCCTTTGTAGCAGTACTGGGAATAAGGAGTTGTAGACTGGACCTATCTGGAACGGTTTTAGATGCTTTCTCTCGAGCCATCTGAACCTGGATTGATACTGAGATCAATTCCTGCACTTCTTGTTATCCACGTTGAACCTCAGCTGGAGCTGCACAACAGCAAAAAGTGATTGGTGGCTGCTTCTTAATTTCATTGAAGCTGAAAGCTAATATATAGCGGCAGAATCCTGTTTAGCAGTGGAGCTGTTGCTTGCAGAACTCCGAGAAGCACCGCTGGCTCCCCTGCCCCACGGTCTGCCAGCCTGTGCTGCTCCCTGGGCTGCGATGGGAATGGGCTCAGGGCAGGGGCTTTCTGTGCCCGCATGAGGTGAGCGTTCGCCAGCCAGCACCACGGGAGCAAGGTCCTTACAGGGGACAGGGTGGTATCGCTGGTGGCTGAGTCCCAGATAAACCTCTCTCAGGGTCCTGGTGGTTACACATCAGCGTGGGGATGCAAGCCCATCTTTACTGGCGTAAGGGAGCAACTGCTCAGCTGTTCTTAGTCCCAGCTCTGCTTCCCTCGCCACAGTGCGAGCTCCACGTGTGTTCTCAGTGGAGCCGCCTCTGTCCTGCTCCTCTCCCATAGCTGCCAGGTTTGGGGAGCAGGAGACTGGTGGTGCGGTACCGGGGATGCAGGCAGTGCTGGGCAAGCCCTCAGCCCCTCTCAGGACCTCCCTCTCTCTGCAGAGCCTGTCCTTTTAAATGCTCTTTTTTTCCTTGTCAGCAGTCCTGAACTATGGGGGATTAGCAGGTTGGTAAATTGTTACGGGCTTGAATAGAAACCATTTTTGTTGACGCTAGTGACGGTGAAGCCAGCGCTGGCCGCTAACCGGCTCAGCTCTGACAGGAAGACACTGGCACTGAGGCTTGTGGAAAAAGCTGTGTAGAATGTGTTCATGACATTGTAATGCATCCTTTTAAAGTTGTTTCTTTTGGTCCTGTTTGGGTTGGAAGACAGGTTTTTAGTATATAATCACAGAGCTGTGAGAAGTGTTTTATTCATTTTGTTATGAAGCCGCTAACATATCTGAGGGTGGAACCCTCGCTGACCTGTTGGTAGGGGTTTCTAGTTCTGAATTCTCAGTTTTATTGCTACAATATATGAACGTATTTGAAGAACCTCCTAAAATTCAAGAGTAATTTGAAGAGTAAAATTCAGTTGTAATTATTACGATTAAATATCATAATATATACGGTGCGGTGTAGAGACCTTAGGGAAGAAGATTTCTGGCTGAGAGATGGTCTCCCGGGTATATATGCCCAGGAGAGGTTTCTGTCCTAGCGCAGGTGCCTGCTGGCGTTTGGGAGGAACTGGTAACTTTTCTTGCTTCTGTATTGACAGAACTCACTGTAATATGTGATGACAGTGATTTGCCTCCTTTTTGGTGGTAAGGCAAACCAGTGGCGTTAGGTGATGTGGGGACACTGCAGGAAATGGTGGTACTGCTGTTGCCTACTTCATCCTTGTTACATGGTTGGATGGAGAACAGTATCTTCACATACAGACTGGTACTTTTCTTAAATGTAAACTTATGCTCTTGTCTATAAAAGCCAGGCTCGTATCAACACACATTTATACTAATAAAGCCAAAATAAGTTTACTGGATGGCCTTCTGCTTCTTTCTTAGAATTGCTGGGCTTTTTGTTTGTTTGGATACTAGCAGACGCAAACATCCTCACTGTGTTTCTTCCATAGACCTGTGCATTAATGCATTCACATTTTTAAATGTAAATTTATTATTTTAAAACTTAGTTTCTGGTTTGTTCCCCAAGGCACATAATGATCATCTGATTCAAGAAATAAACACGAACTTTGCCAAAGAGGTAAGCTTTAGCCAACACGTTTGTTGTTAATCATAAGCTACTTGTCTTTGATATTTATAAGTATTTTCTTTTGGCAGGTTGGTTTACGTGTTATTCACGTCTGTCTCCCTGAAGGCAGCAGCAAGGATGAGGTAACTGCAGTACCTGGAGGACTCTTCCTTTTTTGCTTTCATTGTAAACTTGTATTTACCTCTGCCATTTGTTGTCACTTTGAACTGATCTCTGTTAGCTCAAATTAGGGTTGGGACTGCCTTAGTTCAAGCCGCAAGTATTATCTGCCTGTTTCCAAGCGTGGGAAAAAATGGAATTAATGGGCTTGTCTGCTGTCCCCTGGCAAGCTGAGGCAGAATCAGCAGAGTAATGTTTTGTTTTCATGTCTGGTACTTAACTGCAGCATCCCCTCATACCAGCACGTGTATCCTGTCTCCCACAGTCACTCTTGTGATTGTACTTAGTTCTTGCCCAAGTTATTCAGGGAAATTGAAGATTAATTTATTTAGAGAGGGAGGGGTTTGGGTTTATTTGCCTGTTTATTCATCTTGTAATACTTTAAGTATGTATTAGAAAAATCATCCACCCCAAATCACTAGAGGGCTGAATTCTTACTTTGTCGAAGGCATTAGGTTGGAGTCACAGCACTAGTATCAACTAGGTTTTAAATACAGCGAGCTATATTAATATGCGTAGTTCTGAGGCATCTGAAAGTAACAAGGGCAAATAAATCTGTAGTAAAAGATGCCGCTGTTCCCAGCTGGCCTCCTTGTGCTTCGCACATTTGATAGCTGTGCAGGCTTGGGGATTTTGTGTACTGTTTTGGATTTGGTACACTTCATTTTTTAAATATTACTGGCTTGCAGTGTAATCTCAAGAACAGCTTCCAGCTACATTGAGAGGGAGTCACCATGAAGAATTTTAAGAGTCCAGTTTTGTGGATGGTGAATAGTCAGCTGCCCATCTAAGAAGGGTGGGCTTTTGAAATGAAGATCAAATACACTTTGCTGTTGGTAAATGTGTTTTATCTGCTGAGTAACACAGTGGGAAATAGGTAAAATATTGTGAGTGTGCAGCAGTAGTTGCTGCTACTTTGAAGTAGCATCTTAGGAAGTGACTGAGCTGTGTATGTGAAGAGAAAAGCAGGACATTTTTGTTATTTGAAGAAAGTTACTTTCAATGAAGTTCGTAATAGTTTGCTTGCTCTCCTGCTTGCTCAGTATGACAAATTTTTTTTTTTCATTTCTTAAAATTCACGTACTAGCTTGTTTTCCCTGGTTTGGGGACGTGGGAAGGATTTCAATACCGTACACCTTTTGTTCTGCCATAGCTGCCTGGATAGAGTAAAGGCAAGTTAATACAGGATTACATGAGTTTTAAGTGTTTTAAATGCTGGGGTGGTGGAAAGCTGAATTAATGTAAAATGCAATGAAAGTTGAAAACTGGATTATTTTCCCAGGAAGAAGGAACGTAGTTCAAAGTTCATGAGATTCAGGCTGTTTATGAGCTCTGTTTCCTTCAATTGCTGTGTAGGCCCCACAACATTTTGTAGTATCTCGGGATTTTTTGAGCAAAATGTGGATGTCTTCACATCCATGCTGTGGTTAATACACTTATCCTTAGTTTCTATTAGAAAGTATAGCAGCTCTATAGCTGTCAAATGGCATGGGGTCAATATATATGCCTGTTTCTGTCTCAGAAGTCAGCAAACTAAATGGGCATTCCTGTAGCAGTGACATGCTTGTCTAATCTTTGTTAACGTGAAAGTTGCACATTCTTTTGGTTCAGAGTTGCAAATGATCTAACCCCTACCAAATTCCCCTAGCTTAGTGTTGATTGCGTAGCAAGAGTTTGGGCAATAGAGTTCAAAATTATATTGGATAGTTTACATGAAAAGCATTTTAGGAAGGCATGGTATTAGCTAAGGAAAAAAAAAGTATATTCATTTTTGTCTTAGATATGAATCTAATTAAATTATACAGTTTTGTGGTGATTGCCCACTGATTTTATTTATATGATGAAAAAACATGTTCACATGACATTTCTCCCATGAGAAAACTTCTGCCTGTTTTGTTCTGTTGTGTTCTTCATGGCCACAGCAGAATAGCATGTATCCCTATGGATCAGTGTTGCACTTTAGAGATGAAGCAATCAAGGGGGGGTACTACAGCCTTGGATGTTTAATGTGACCAATTATAAAATTTTTGAACTTGCATCTGGATCAGTACTTGAAATTCATAACTTTCCGTGCAGTGCCTTTTCAAAATAACAATTCTTCACAAGATGACTGTCAGCTCTTAGGTTCAGGGTGTTTTGAGAAGGAAAATGGGTAACAGTATATGCTGGTTTAATAAAATGAATTTTCTCCTGTATAATTGTTTTTTCCAGTGTTACAACTTTTTGCCCATGTTCTGTGTTGGGATGTGATCTGGATGTTTCAACTGAGGCTTCTTATTTCTAAAAGCATCTTCTGAAGCCATCACAGTGTCAAGCTTTTGCTGAGATTTGGAATAGTGAAAGACGAAATGCTCTTGGCAACGTAATGTCACGTAGTATGTGTTGGCTTTGCAAAATGTTTAGAATAGAGTCAGGGTGGCTTAGTTTGGTAAGCCAAGGAAATATAAAACAAGGAAAGCGGGTTGTTGCTTTTTAATTTAGAAGGTGCAGTAATATATGAGGGAAGAAAAGGTGGACATAAGGTAGTTTTAAATATAGGTTTTATCCCCTTCTAATTAGATTCTTCTTTTGTCTGTTGTTCTGATCTTTAATGCTTTTTATTAACTTCCTAGATTGTAAATGAAATCTTGAGAATTAATGAGGATCCTAATGTGCAGGGCCTTGCCCTTGATCTCCCAGAAAGCTTATGTAGCAGCAAGGTATTAAACGCTGTGAAACCAGAGAAGGATGTGGATGGGTAAGTGAAGCACTGAGAAGTAACATTAAAAGACATAAGGCTGATGGCTCTGCAAAATCGATTTTCCCACATGCTGTTCATTAATGGATTCCTCAGTCAATGTGTCTAGCTATGCTATTGAGCTGTGATAAAAGATGCTGCTGAATTAGTGAGAAGTCTGCTGAAGTCATTTTGATCATTATCTTTTTAATGCTTATTTACTGTATATTCAGGACACAGTCTTTTCAAAGAAATCGAAAGCAAAGTTATGTTTTACTGATGTTACTTAAGGTTTTTCAGTACTTCAGGAATAAAAATGATAGTCACAAAGTACTGAACACAACTCCCAAAATTTCCACAATCGGAATTGATGGAAAAGTTGCAGAGAAGATTTTAACTTCCTTGCAGCACTCTCGCAGTGGGAGAGTAGGCAACAGTAGCTTGAACCCATTAGCACAACTTTCCAATCAGCCTTGAGTTACACTGTTCTCTGGAGAGCCCACTGGCATAATTAAGGTGTCTGGGTTACCATTTTGCTGCTCTTGCAGCCTTCTTGCTCTCAGCTGCAGACTGTCACCCTTTTTGTTTGTTTGTTTGTTTGTTTTTCTTTTTTTCCTCCTTTATTTTTCATGTCAGGAAAAAAAAAATCTCAAAATCTTGCAAATTCGTTACCTTTCCATTATCTAGGGTGCTGGAGGTTGACAGAGAATGGAAAATTCAGAGCACCCTGTGCATGAGAGAGAATGCAGTGCAGCACGGACCCGCCAGAGCCAGCCGGAGCCCAGAAGGATGTATTGCCTCCGGCTCAGCTGGGCTCTGGTGGCGCTGGTCTGGGCGGCGCCGGTCTGGTTCCGCTGCAGCCACTGGGGTGTTCTGGCCCAATGTGCTGTGGGTAGCCCACTGTGGCCAGTACAGAGCTGCCTGTGTGTCGTGGGCTCATGTTACTTGTTCAGACTCAGAGGTCCCTTCTTGGCCTCTCTTGAGGTTCAGTGTTTGTCTAAGTGGGATGTGGGATGATAGAAATTAGCCACAGTACATGACTGTCAAAGGATTTACTTTTGTGAGAGGTGTTTGCTTTTGGGACCAGCTGTTAGCCATGTTACAAGTTTTACCAAGAGTTTATGTTACACAAACTCTTTTTTTTTTTTTTTTAATTGCTGTATTTTTCCACTGCAGATTATCTGACATAAACCTAGGACGCTTGGTACATGGCGATGCCTGTGACTGTCTGGTTCCTCCTACAGTGTGTGCTGTGATGGAGCTTCTGGAAGATTTAGGTGAGACCTTCTCTCATAATTATTACATTAATTTTAGCAGAGCTAATTTTCTCAGTTTTAGTCCTGATGAGATTGTTGTGTTTGCTGGTTTTTGTTCTTTTCCCACCCAACATATATTTGTCTCCTGCTAGTGAGGAACCTCAGTGAGATAAGAATGTAGTATTTGTACAGATGGGTGTCAGCCCCACAGATTTTGGAGATTGACCGGGGATTACCTGCCATCAGTATATTTAATGTCACTGAAGCCACCCAAGACATCTGAATCTTCAAAACCAAAAATACAAGCATCACTTAGGGATTTCACTTGGCAATGTTGATTAGTATGAACAGTTGTAGAAATCCCAATCTGTCTGTAAAGAACTGCTGAGCAAATCTTTTTGTTTGGGATGTATTGTTTAAATGCCAACATTCAAATAGCAGATTTAAACAAGTGGCTTTACAATGTGTGAATATGCTGTTAGCCTAGGGCAGCATTTCAGAACTAGTCTCTCTTACAGTGGTTCTTGGTTATCAAGATAAGGATTTCTGTAACAGAACTGTAAACAGGAGATCAAATGTACTTTGTAACAAATACGAACAAAAAGATTTGTGCAAATGAAATACCATAAAGGCAGAAGAGCGGCATTTGCTTGCTCGAATTAGAGAGTCACCAGGAAACAATTTAAAACCTGTGGTTTGTGTTACTGTGTGGGCTCCGAAAGCGTTGCCTGCAGGGCGCCGGCTGCTGTGGTTGTGCAGGCACACGTAGGATGGGTGCTGGCTCTTCTCGGGGGATTGGGTAGCGGGTGGCCTGGTAAAGGGGGTGTTCAGATAGGCAGCTGGGTGACTTTCCTTGTGTCGCACAGGTGGAAAGAGGGTGCTGCTGGTGGGAGCCGGCAGGGCGGTGGGTGCTGCCCTGCAATGCCTGCTGCAGAGAGAAGGAGCAGTGACTGTGAGCTGCCAGTCGGGAGCCCCTCAGCTGCAGACCGAGGTGAGTAGTGTTCTTGACGAGATCACAATCTTCGAAGAGAACTGTGAAAGCATGCAGAGAAATTCAGGAGCCTTAATTTGAAGAACTTAATTTACGTGGTCTTCCTGGTTGCTTTTTTGTAGAGCCTTTTAGTAACAATTTAGAAGTTGGTACGGCTTCCTGTCAAACTTCACGGTTTGTTCCTTAATCCCAAATTTCATAGAATAATACAACTGTGAACGTGCTGTCCTTTGGGCAGAGAGGTGACTAACTCATCCCCGGCACAGACCCAGGCGCTGGCTGTAGAAGAGGTGCATGTTGCTCCAGTGGCTGTGTCCATGTCACCGTAGGGGCGAGGTGCAAGGGACAGCTTTGGCGGTATGCTTGATAGCACATGCCACGAGGTGGCAGCCAATGCAAAATGATAACCACGGACCTCTGGGTTTTGAAGGCAAGGGTAGGAGGAGGAAATCAGTTCAAGCAGCTGTGGTAGTTAGAAAGTTCTTTGGCAAACCTGTGTTTTCACAGCTGTGGGTGTTTTTGTCAGGCTCCTCCCAGCTCTGTGCTCTAAGTGACTGACAGCCCTTAGGAAACATGCCTCTCTCGGAGATGGGAGCACTGTGAACTTAATAGTAGCCCTGTCTCGTTATTATTTCTCGTTGCTCAGAGCTGTGTTGGAGGAACGCGATGGGGTGGGTCATGGGGTGGCCAGAGGTGTTTCCACTGGTCCACAGCAAAAGACTCGGACCAGGCCAGGACTGCTTGTGGAGTGCTGTCGGTATGCGGGAGAGATCTCTTTCCTTCTACCCAGATGCTTTCCCATAATCGTGCTTTGCTTTTTGGTGTTGGCTGTAGCTTACCTCTCCCAGCAGGTCACTGATGGGAAACAGAATGGGAGGCCTGAGCAGGAGGCAGTTTGAGGCTTTGCACATCAGTTTTCCCGAGTTCATGTTAGCTTCTGGCACTGAAGGAGTTTCTGCTTTGCCTGGAGGACTAATCAGCAGGGCTCGGAGGAAACCTAGCTTCCTCCTCTGTAAGCTTGGAGTAGCATGTCACCAGTAACCCTCAGAGCACTGCTGAACCTGGCTGGATGTAACCCTGTTGTAGTCACCTCTAACTCCTAGATAGAATCAGATGCACGTGGGGAAAGCTGTCCTGCTTCATGTTCCCAGAGGCCTGAGAGTCAGAAACTGAGCACAGACTTCCTACTGGACACTGAGGCACTGCTGTCTTGCAGCAACCTGTTTGAAGTACATGATTATAGTCAATGATACCAATTTATTTTCTCTTGCTCTTTTGAAACACTGGTTAACTAAAACCAGTTTAAAAGCTCACAAGGTTTCTTCTCTTGAATTTTTTAATTTGAATTTCAAGTGAGAAAATGTTAGACCACGTCAAGGTTTTTCCAAAACGTGGAAGAATTAGTTCATGTTTTGTTTTTCCTGCATAATACACTGACTTTAGAGACAGTTGTACGCTTTTTCTCCTTCCTCTGTGTGTGATACCTCTACAGTAACAGTCTGTGTGCTGTTGTTTGGAAGTAGAACTGACAGTAGCATAATAACTTAACTTATGAAGTGAGAAAGGAACTTACAAAGAGTATGAACTTTTCATTGGGATGCATTTGTTTTGCAATATATACCAGGAAAGGAAAAATTGTGTTTAAGAGCAGGTGTACCCTGTTTGTCTTAATGCACTGGCCCGGCCCATTTGCAGTGAAGCACTAACCCTGAACTTACTGTTGGAATGCCTTTCTTAAGTGGATGCCACAGTACCTTTGACTAGCTGTGCTGGTTTGTTGTTCTTTCTAAAGATAGCATAACAACAAGTGCTTTCTTTAGGAATTCTATCAATTTAAATGAGACACACAATGCTAAGGTTGTAGGGTTTTTTGGATCAGGTTTTGTACTGCTCTGAACTTGTTATTGCTGCTTTTACTCATGCGCTTTTGCAAAAATATTTTGAAAATTATCAAGAGGAAGGTATGTTTTAGTCCACCTTTGGAAAAGTCTAACGATGTAGAGCTAGCTCTGCTTCCAAACAGGGTAATGCCATCTACCTTCTGACTTAGTGTGCTCCATTAAAGCAAGTCTTTTCTGTCCTACGGCAGGAAAGGGGAATAAAATAAATAATAGTACATTTTAATTTCCCTGCTTTTGACCTGCATGAATAGTAGACACACTTTGCATGTTCTTTTCCCTCCCCACTTCTTATTTTGTTAAGGTAAACAGATTATTGTTTCTTTTTGTTCCGTTTTGGATTTGCTTGACTTTAGTTGTTAAAAATAATCATCATGGCACAGCTAAGCCGTGTCCTTCAACACTCTTGAGCTTCTGGGGTTTTCAAATAAAATCACAAATGAAAGAAAGCAGTATATTTCCAAAGGTCCTGGCACAGCTGTGAATAGCTGCCGTGAAGAAGTGGTGTTCTTTTTGCATTGGTACGTTGGATGTAAAATCAATAATGAATTAAGAGATGAAGACTTGAGCATTTTGGTGGAATAGGTAAGATGTTATCATCTTGTTAAGCTTTGTGTAAATAACTCTTTAAAGCACAATCACTGCAAAGTGCCTGAAGAATGACCTAGTGACATTTCCAGGAACGACTTGCTTGGTAGTCCTGTTTTTAACGGGCAACCAAACGTCAATTCAGCATTACAGGTAAAGCATGGGAAGTGACATGCTTAATACTTTATTATGTTAGATTTAGGCTATCTTTCTAGTTTGAAAGGAGATTATCAAATAGATCAAAATTGAAAAATGTGGTTTATTTTCTTGCCAAAATATGGATAATACTTATGACCTATGAGGAAATGGATTTCAATTCAGTCATCTAAATTCAGACACGATTGCAAGGCAATCTTACATGTAGAGTGCATGGGAACTGCATTATGCCGGTTTGAAGAGAGCTGCTCTCCTACAATTTTGTTGTAAAAGAACTGAAAATTAGTCTAAGTATAACTGGGAATGGAAAGCTTGTTTGTAAAAGCCTGGTTGAAAAGCAGGATAGTGGTTCAGCTGGAGTGTGTCTTTTTCAGGTCTTTTTCAGATTTGATAAGAACCTCTTTTGGCCACAGTCTGCTTTTCCTTAGGGACAACACTTAAGCTTCAGACTATTAGACATCTCTCAGTCATTTGCTGTCCTGTTTTTGCTGTCTTGATAAGACCAAGAGTTGTGATGCTGGCAGAGAAATACATTTCGTGTTGTTGGACACAAGTAAGCATGAAAGGATGTGAGAACAGGTATACGGATCCCATAAAGGAGAGGAAAGGGAGGCTGCATGAGCATTTGTAATGACAATGCTGTAGACAAAGTATTTCTGTTTCAATGTTTTGTGTGCATCAGATATGATCCTTGCAATTGGAAATCTACCTCCCTGCCTGTGCGCTACAGGAACAGTTGCTAAAGCATGCATCATAGTGGTAGGCTTGAGCCCCCAGTAGGGACGTGGACCTAATTTTCACATGTGCTGTGGAGGGCAAGTGCATTCAGGCTGATGTGGTAGGGGAAGGGCTGTCAGGGTCTGGGCAAGGAGATGGTGGCAGGGAGCTGATGGCTGCCCTTTGCAGTGCATCCCCGAGGACCATGGCCCATGAGGAGGGATCAGAGCAGACAATTGCCGATGATTTACAAACCATAGCTTCAGCTTCCAGAGGTAGGTAGAGATGGAGCTGGAAGAAACCACGTAAGGAGAGCGTGCCTTGATGGAAAAAGTACCTGAAGGTAGTCAGTAACATAATAAATTTTCAAGATTTCAGAAAGTAATTAGATTTGCTGTGATTGAAGTGGAACCTGATCTGTAAATTGATGTGTATAATAATTTTCTTTCATAAGGAGAGTTGTGAAAAAACTTTGAGTCAGGTTCCTATTCCTCATCCAGTCTCTTAAATTTTAGCTAGCCTAACTTCAGACCCAGGAAACTGAGGGATCTTTACAATTTTTAATTTGATCATATTTATTTTAAAATGTATATTAAAATGGCTTTTGAAGCAGTCAGGTTTAACTATGGGAAAATGAATATTTTATGCAGATTTCATGGCAAAATGGGTTTTCAGTTATCTGAAAGATACAGCTACTTTGTACTGTTATCATTAAATACTTGGCTGGAAAGCCTGTATTGTTGTTTTAACATTTGGTGTTCTGTCTTGGGAATGGGTGGTACTTCTTAATCTGCTTCTACTTAAATCTTGGTGGAGAGGGTCATATTTTGTTATGAGGTAAGGTTTCAGATTATTTATTGGCACAGATCTTCCCAACTGAAAAAATATTTACTGATGAGAAGGCAGGATACTACTGGAGTATTAGCTTACTTTGTCTTCTGCCTATTGCCTAGTGCATTTGGGGTGGTTTGGCATGATGCTCATCATTCTTTATTCTGCCTGGTGGGACACAGCCTTGCTGTCCAGGGAGCACAAGCCAGTCAGCCACTCTGCGGCGGCATGTTCCCCCTCGTGGGTATCTCCTCAACCTTCTGGTTGTGGCTGCCTGGAGCATCTGGTTCCTGTCAGAGGTGTCCTCTGTCCGGGGACTGTGTGGTGTGTTTTCTAGGGAGGTTGGATGTGATGATTTCATAGGTCTTTTCCATAACGAAGGCCTGTGATTTGTTTCTGATGTAGGAGATAAGCCTGCACATGCCTCCCAAGTCTTGCTGCTTGCTTTGGTGATTTACAGGCAGTCAAAAGAGTAGGTTATGGCAAGAGAGGGGGAAAAAGGAGGGGAGGCATGGGCACAAATTCTTGCGAGTGAAACCAAAACACCGTGATGGAGACCACATAAATCTCTTCCAAGGACACCTCAAATTCTGTGAACAACTATTTTGCTTTCAGTGGACTCACTCTTCCAGTCAAACAAGTTTATGGGTTGTTTTTTTTTTCAATATTCAGAAGGGAAAAAATATTATATAAAATGTTTGTATTATATAACTTATTGTATATAACTTATTGACTCTCCAGGAACTTTTTCTATAGTTGCATATAAAATACTTGCTTATAGCAAAAGACTTCCAGTTGTATCTGTGCCTTTTTTTTTTTTTTTTC
>WKFP01014378.1:2215357-2237481 GCA_011057875.1 Pterocles orientalis
CTCTGGGCAGCCTGTTCCAGTGCTCTGTCACCCTCACCGTAAAGAAGTTTTTTCTCATATTCAAGTGGAACCTCCTATGTTCCAGCTTGAGCCCATTGCCCCTTGTCCTGTCACTGGATGTCACAGGGAAGAGCCTGGCTCCATCCTCTTGACACTCACCCTTCACATATTTATAAACATTGATTAGGTCACCCCTCAGTCTCCTCTTTTCCAAGCTAAAGAGACCCAGCTCCCTCAGCCTTTCCTCGTAAGGGAGATTCCCCTCCTTCCTCCTTCCCTGACTGGTTGGAGAGGTGGTATGTATTTGTTAACTTCTCAGTTGAAGAATACTACAGAATTTTGCTATGAATAAAACTAAGAAAGCTTCCCAGAAGTTATTCTATTCAGCTGCTAGAATGGCATTTCCTGTAAAATTCCTTAAAGTCCTGATCTCTAGATATTTTCTAGATTTTTTTTCATATGTATATGAATTTGACTGTTCAGTGTTCAGATGGGATTGTGCTGTGAATTAATTAAAAATAAGGAAGTACATGGGTAGTGTGATTGGTTAGTGTGTTTTTCTAAATCTGTCACAAGTATGCTTGTTGGCATCTGTTGATACCAAACTGGGGAAATGAACATGAGGCCAAGGAAAATTAATAGCATGGTTCTTAAACTAGGTATATTCCTTAAGGACAAATTAAGCAGATGCACTGTGCAGAGCTAATGCGAGATCAGGCTCATAAGAAAGCAGCTGCTGTTCCCATGCAGCTTAGCATGGCCTTAGCAAGAGATTCCTTTCCTTGTCTTTTGTGATATCCTCTTGACTTGGACACACTCACTCAATGGTCTGAAGGCATTTAGGAATTAGGTGCAGGTCTCTGAAGGCAGGATGAGGGTAAGCCAATGCCAGTCCTTGCAGTCTGAGAGGGCACTGCTAATGACTGAACTCTCCTGGCTCTGTGTGCTGTGTGGTGCACATCCTGCTTCCAGACACCTAATTCTCCCCTTCTGTTGCAGAGGAAGTCTGGGTCCTCAGAGACCTAAAAGTTATGCAGTATAACTGCATGCTATGTCTTGACATTTAAGTATCTTCGTGCCTTAGTTGCTCTATAGAACTATATATAGTGTTAGTGTTTCACTTCCCTAAAGGCTACTGTTAAGAAAACTGAATTAAAACATTAGAGTGGTGTTCATGTACCACAGCAACATTCATTCTTAAGGCAAGAAATGTACTATTTGGCATAAGCATGTAGATTTCTTTGCATTTTTCAAGTTGTAGCAGGGGGTTGTGCTAAGTACAGCATCTCTCTGGAAAGGCAGCATGAGATGGTTAGCGAGATAATTTAAATAGAACTTATCTACCAAATGTCCATCTGTCTTTATGGTTATGCTTTTGAGATTGTCAGAATCTTGGAGAAACTCCGAAAGAATAGGAGAAATGCATTTCAGCAGCTTTAAAAAATGCTGGCCTCAAGACTTCCTAGAGAGGTACATGAAACACAGGTGTCTGTTTGACAGGAAGAATGCACTTAGTTTAATTGGAAGATATTTGTTAAAAGCCTATTGTGGAGCAGTCGTGACCTTGGAGAAACAACCGAGTCTTTCAACTGACTCTTCACTTTCAGTATGTGGTGGAATCTGGCTAAGGTGCTTGGAAATTGTTCTGGGTTTTTTCTTGCTTTAGAAATGTCCAACTTAACATCTGTTGGGCCACAGGAGCTAAATGAAGCCTGAAACCAACAATGGTCTTGAAATAACTTTTATTCTTGCTAGATGATGCCTAGATTTCTATCTTACATAGGTACACATGTAGTCTAACACAGGTGTTTTAAAGGCACTCAAAATTTGCAAAGACATAGCTGAACTGGACAGCTGTAATGATGTAAGCCAGGAGAATAGAGCTAGAAGTGCTTGCTCCAAACTGCCGGAATAATTTTTCAAGTATTTTTTAAACCTGATGAAAGATTTAAAAATTATAACAATTTTAAAACGTTCTGCAATTACTAGCAGTGCAACATCTTATTCTGCTGCACTGATAATTTTGGAATCAAGTGCATACTGGTAGCATCTTGTGGGAAAATATATTTTAAAAGTATAGAAATCAAAATCAAGTTTCTGAACAAAACTTAAGGATGCCAAAATTATTTGGGATTTGACGTCCAACTCCTCTGGGATCACTTGAGAGCTGAAGGTCCTATGGTTTAAGTACTTTAGTGGGAAATTCAACCGTTTCCCCACGTCTTCTCTTTTCTAAGCTGCCTGAGCAGACAGGTAGTGCATGACAACAACTCTCGCCTGTCTGTACGATAAGGTACGAATAGGTGGGCAGATGCACCTTCATTGGGGTGAGTTGGACAAGGGAGCACAATGTCTGCAGTTCAGATGATCTTCTGGCCATACTCCGAAGAAGAGAGTGCTATTCCAGCTCCCATCTAGAAAATTTGTCCTAAGAGAGCTGTTGCAATCCTCTGATTGTCTTGCTAGCTCATGTGTGCATGACTTCCACCTCTAGCTTCACCTTCACCCCTGTAAAAGCCTGGTTAGTTATTTGTGGGGTGAGTGTGTAGCATAGGCAGCCTGAGAGCAGTAGTTTGTTGAGGGGAAACATCTAATTCTGACATGTATTTACACACACACTAGCTCTGCCCTGATAAAGAAGTTGTATTAAGCCAAATAACATAAAAAGTTTCTGTAAAGCACAGCTGTCTGAAAAGGGATTTTAAACTTCATTCTTCCTACTTTGTCTCTTTGGCAGCTCTCCCAGCCTGGTCTCAGAGCAACAACAGTCAACTTATGACTGTGATAGACTGTTCCAGTAAAACTCCTCTGAGTCTAAAACTGATCATGTCCAGAAGATTTTTTTTAATGGCAAGTGTTAATACAAGTGGAAGGACTTTCAGACACTTTCTTAATTAGAGTTTAATGTCGGGACTGTCACTTTCTGCTCGGTTAGCTTTGTCACTATGTTTAGATGCCTGCTGGCAAGAAAGTTTAAGAAAGGATTAGAAAACAGACTGAATGAGGCTGCGGATGTCTGCAGAAAGGGTCTCTTGGTGATAGGTGTGAGAGAGTGGGCTGGAGCTGGGTGTGATGGGATGGGATGCTGTGCTGGCTCCTCTGCACACCTCTGCCTGCCACTCTGGTTCCAGCCTGAGGTTTTGGTGACCTGCCACTGCTGGGACCCTTGTCCAAGGGGTAATTTTGCAAGGCAACACGAGTGTTTTATGGTCAGTACAGAAAGGATAAGTAGAGTGAGGGCTCGACCAGGTTAGGGTTTGCACTTTGGTTCCCCTGTGGGCAAAAGGTTAAAGCTGTCAGTGTAAAGTTGTTATTTTTTATTACAGTTATGTCTGCGCCCTTCAGAATGCGACTGGGGCCTTGATATGCCCACAGAGACTAGGAGGCGAATTTTGGAGAAATTGTGTCTAGATAAAAGTCAATAAGCAACAACAGAAGAACAAGCCAAAAGAAGGATTACAGGAAAAGGACAAAATAATATGTTTTCGTTAGGGTAGCTAATGTATGATTATTATATTATATATTGCCACTAGAAACAATTATGACTGTCTCTAAAGTTGGAATCACTCTGAATTGTGTAGGCTCTTCAGAATATCTACTTTTAATGTAACATTGATAAAGGTAACTTTTGCTGTGCAAAAAATCTTGTATATTCTGATTCCAAGTTGTAAGTGCTGTTGGGTAATAATCCTGTATAGTGTTCTGTGATGGTTTCGTTGTTCTCTGTTGCTGTGTGTGGGAAAGAACAATCTTTGCTATGCTCATTTAGGTGTTCAGTTGGGTTTTTTTTTTTCTTTTGTCCAAAAGCAGTTGTTTGGATCCTGGAATTAATCTCTGTGACTCCTAATTTTCTTTTTCGAGTATGTATATGCTTCATCATATGCACGTGTATTTGCATAATGTGCTTCAGAGCATACAGTTGCTCTCTGGTTTTCACACTATATCCATCCTCCTGGGTCATTTCATTTGAAGTATTAAAGAAGCCACCAATAATTTTGTCAGTGACGTTGTTAAATTTCAAGTCAACATTCAGAAATTTTTGTTTGGACATAGCTTTCAAATACACATGCTACCACTCGCAAAGCTTTGTGATTCATTAATGCAATACTTCTATTTTACAGAGAAACACAACTGTAGTCAGCAAAACAACCATGCTGCTGAACACACTGTTGGTTCTCTTGCAATAGCAATGCGAATGCAGGTTAGTGTAACTTCAAACATTGTACTTTTTTTGCTCTTCCTGTGAGTTGTAAAAGAAACAGTTGTTCATGTTGCTTCTATGGTTTAAATTTCATTTTTTGTTTTGCTCTTTTATTCCATTTTAATAGCAACTCATAGTCAGTTAGCTAGGGTGAGGCATGCCTGTCTAATGTTTAGTTAGAGAAAGGTAAATTAAAAATCAAACATTGCAATTCTGATGATTACAGTAAACTTTTCCAGAAGCACTTGTGTCAGTAGACTAATATTACTTATTCTAGTAAGACAGTGAAGATTAATTATATCTGTGCACGTTTTTTGTTGTGTGGTGGATAGAGGGTCCAAAAGTTTGTTGTTTTATGTGGAAGCAACAGGAGTCAGTCAGTGAACAATTAATATCTTCCATTATTTTTAAGGTGTGAGAGAATAGAAATAATTCTCCATTTTACCACCATAAAATCTCCAAGTAATTAGAGACTTTTCTCTGCCACTTACAGGTTAATAGCCTTGTCTCTTCCTGAAGTGTGGACAAGCCATAGGACAGTACTAATGCAGTGGTTGTTTTGAGTTTCATCCTGAAACCATAAAACAGGGAGATTGTTTGTTTTTTGTCAGCCTTTGCAATAAAAGTTATTTCAACATCCTTGTGAGATCATGTGAAATTAATGTTCAGCGTTTATGATACAGCTGGTGTGTGCTGTTTTCTTGTTTAAAAACAGAACATGGTGAAAAACACAGAGCGATGGATCCAGTCCCAGCAGCACAGGAAGTGGGGCCTCCGCTGCTTGAAACTGCAGCCCCTTTCCCCAGTGCCCAGGTAACAAGTGGGTTTTTTAATTAAAAAAAAAAAAGAGTAAGCAAGTATTAAATGTGACAATGAAATGGTCCGTGCCCGATGATTTTTTTTGACTTGCTTATGTGAACTACATGTTGTGCCTTGTTGTTGTACGCCTCGTTGTGACCATATCCTTCCGTTTCCTATCAATTTTTGCTTTTATGGTGTGTGTTGGAGCCAAGCTTTAATGAAGGTCTAAAACTGGAAGGTTTCATTGAAGGAAGGATGTGAAGCCTTGTGTAATGCCAACAGGAAAACAAAATACAAGAAGTTCCTAATCTCTAAACCCTAATGTATGAAGGTGTTTGTGGATCTAGTTAAGGGCCGATGGTTTCAGTGGCATTTCACTTGTGTTTATTTTCTTCCCTCGGTGGAAGTACTTTCTTCTGCATTAGGTTTTTAAATTCCTGTGTAGGTGTGAAAAGCAGGAAGCATATTTATTTTTGTAGCTAGAATCTTTTCAATCAGTTCCTGTCGTTCACCTCCCAAGGCCCGTGAGTGAGCCACAGGGATTTGGGGTCTGCCTTGGCACGGTTGCTGGCATCTCTGACATTTAGAGCAGCCTGAGCCATTTGCTACACTAACGTGCTTTGCTGTTTGATGGTTGTGTTGGGTGGTAGAGAGAGGAACCAACGACTTGAAGCAAGGTTTTGCCGTCTAAGAAGCTTTGAAATTTTGTGTGCTTGTTTGCATGCATACTTCTGGGCTGCACAGATGATGAAGGGCCTGGAGCATCTCACATAGGAGGAAAGGTGGAGGGAGCTGGGACTGCTCAGCCTGCAGAAGATAAGGCTCAGAGGGATCTTATCAATGTTTATAAATACAATGTGTATAAATACAGGGGTACAAGGAGGATGGAGCCAGGCTCTTCTCAATGGTGGCCAGTGACAGGACCAGAGGCAATGGGCACGAACTGAAACACAAGAGGCTTCATCTGAGCATCAGGCAACACTGTTTTACTGTGAGGGTGGCTGGCACAGGTTGCCCATTAAGGTTGTGGAGTGTCCATCCTTGGAGATATTCAAAAGCCACCTGGACGTGTTCCTGGGCAGCCTGCTGTAGGTGACCCTGCTTGGACAGGGAGGTTGGAGTAGATGACTTCCAGAGGTCCCTTCCAAACTCAACCACTCTAAGATTCTGTAATTCTGAATCCCACTGCTTTGTTTTTGGAAAGCTGTAACAAAATGTTTTATTTTCTAAGCACTTTGATTCAGTTTTCACTGTCACTTATAGCAGTTTAATGGGAATGGACACAATTGTAATTTAAAACAGAGATGCCAAAAAAATGAGTTTTCTTCTACTTTATGTCCCTGGGTAGAATAGAAATGCTTGAACTCTTCCTGGGCTAGCATGTAACGTTTCTAGAATTAAAGCCTGAAAGATCTATCCTTAAATACTACAGTTAAGAGGTAGATTAAAGCATGTGGTGTCATGAGTATGATGGTGAAAAAATTGTCAAAAATAAGTATTCCCATCCCTCTCTATGACATGTACTATGTTTAGTACATAAATATTTAAATAATTCATATATAATGGCATATAATATAATCAGTAATAGGACTTCCATTTATTTGATAACCCTATAGCTTTAAGTCGTCTTATCTTTTAAATGTAAAATAACTCATCAGATGGAGAGCATCCTCCAATAAAATGTAATCTTACAGTAATACGCCACATTGTGTGGAAGCAGATGGAGTTTTCATTGAAAATTAGGAAAAGCTGCTTAAGCACTAAAACTAGGAACATCTGCTTTTTGATTTCTGTGAGATGTAGATGTTAATTTAAGTATTTCCAAAGATATTGGAAATTGAATGGAAGATTTTCTAACAAATATACAGTAGAAAAAAATGCCAGCACACAGGCTGAGTAGATGTAGAGCCTTCCCCCATCTTTTAAATTTTCCTGTGTTTTGTGAATTATGACTTACCGTTGCCAATGGTGGATTTATGGTTAACAATACTCATTCATGCAGAAGAACCACTGTTTTGCATTTCCAGCAATATTGAATAATATAACTTATTGAATAATTCTGGTATTTCTAATGTAGAGAATGCATTGCCAATCTAAAAGGGCTAGCTGCAAATGTAGTCTTCTTAATGCTAGTTGTAATAAAACCTTTTTTGTTTTGTGGTTTAGAAAATATTTTTACCAGAAATAATAGACTAGACGTAAACATTTTGTATGTGTTGTTTAGCCCCAGTCATACTTAAGGTATAATTTTCATTTCATTGTGAAATTATGCCTTTTATCACTTTATTAAGTGTATCAGAGAGCAATCGGTCATTAAAGGGTTTCTAAGTCACTAAAAGTCTGGTTGCCTTGAAGGTTCTTAAGGGAACTTCAGATAGGAAAACATCAACAGCAATGGTATTGCCAATGGAGAACTGTTAGCATCCAATGTCAATTTTACTTGACTTCTAAAAATATTTGTAATTTATTTATCTAGGAATTCTTTACCTTTTATTTATAAGTGTACAGCTTGGTCACTTTTGTTCCACTTTTTGCCAGTAGTGGCACCTCCAGGGTGCGAAAAATTTCCCTGGATCTTCCAGAACTGAGGGAGTGTGGTGTTTGTGGTGCAAGAGATGAGAGAAATAGGAAAGGCTGAGACAGCTGCAGGGAGTCTTGATAGTCTGACCTGAGATTTTAAATAATAGATTCTGTCTTTTAGTAAAGAGGCTGATATATTTAGTAGGAGGGGAAAAAAAGGCAGTTTAACTTTCTGTCATATTAGTCTGTATCCTTCTCCCCTTGCTGAATAAGTTAATTGCTTTAATAGGAGCATAGTCACCCTACAAATTTTCCTTGCTTAAATCTTTAAGGAACCACATTGTCATCAACTTACTAATATTTTTCTGGGATTCAAATTGTTTTTTTATATATAGAGTTCTGAATGAAAAGTTTAAATATTCTTTGTCATGTGATGTTTGTAAGCCCCTCCGTCTTGTGCTCTCGATACATTTTTATGGATAGTTGCGTTTGAAGTAATGCATAAGAAAGCCGAAGGTATATCCTTCTATGCAAGCGGATGTACTTAGTATTTCTTTGAAAGAAAGCAGGTTCCAGATTAGTATATGCAACAAAATGGTCTGCAGCCCAACTGTTGTGTGCTGTGCACCTGTAGGATTGGATTATGTCAGGGTTTGGATGGGTGCTTTCTGGGTTTCACTTAGCTGCTGCTGGGTGTAAAAGTGGGATATTTGAGAAGTACCTTCAGAATTAGAATTGAATAATGGTCCCTGTTTAGGATATCCTCAAAGAATTGCCAGCAATTAAGTTGGCACAAACTGATAATTTGCCGGTGGATGGAGAACAAAGTCCACATGTGGAGTTGAGATCTGGCAGTAGTTCTGTGTTCATCTGTGAGTATTTGAGGTCTTGCAGACTGTTTGAAAGTTCAGGACATCGGCTTTGATGCCATTGCCAGATTCTATCTTAAAAATATTGTAATCAACTTAAACGGCAGGAAGGAATTTAGCCTAGTTAGACTGAAAGTAACTAATCTCTTGGTAATTTTTTAACTTGCTTTTGTGGTGATGTGAGCAGTTTGAAGCCAAAGAAGACGACTCCTCATGTCTTGTGTGCCAGGCCCTGGACTTCACTGCTGCAGGAGCTTGCAGCTGCTAAATGCTTATGTGAACCCTAGGGTCAACTAGGTCAAGCTCAGAAATGAAAAATCCCTGAAGGAGTATTAAATCCAAAGACCCCAGGTGGTGCAGGTCAGGAATTGCAGATACAGTAGTGTCCCCTAGCCTACAGCCACCTCCCCTCAGGCAGTTTGACCATGTGTGCTTGCTCCATGCTTGTTCTCTTTCCGCAGCTGCCACTTGAACTGGAAAGAGTTTATAAGCTCACTGGACTTCTGACCTGAACCCTGTGCGTTAAACTGCTAAGTAGCTGTCTTCAGTTCAGCTGTGTTTTAGAAGTGCATGAGTTGATCTTCAAATACTTTCTTTCCCTTGGTGCCCTCATGGGGGAGCATCAGAGCATCAAGGCTTAGCTTGCTTGTTGGTACCCTCTGATGAAAGGTTCTACATACACAAGCCTCAGGTTTAGCTAATGTGCTTATGTGACTGGCCAAGGAATGTATGTGCTCTTTACTAAAGTGTATGTGCTGAAATATACTGGGAGGGAGGAGAAGAAAAACAAGCAAAAAACCCAACCATTGCAGTGGGACATGCTTGAGCATCCAGCAGACACGTCGCTAGCTTGATATGAAAGCATTACGTAATATTTGGAATCTGATTAAACAAGACAACTCTGAATTTGTAACAATTAAAAAACACCACATGTGATGTTCAGTATTATATTAGGTGTTAGCTAATATTTAGGTCCGGTTAACAAAATGTGAGAGAGAATTGAAAAACCGATTACAATAACCCCATTGTTGGAGTATTTACTGTTGTTTTGTGCTCTGTCATCGACCACCTAAGCTGAGAGAAGTCTCCTGGCTCCTATTTGTTTTCTTTTCCAGTGATATTGAGATTTCCCGAGCACAGAGTCCAAAAGCTGTTGATGTACTTGCCAAGGAGATAGGATTGCTTACAGATGAAATTGAGATCTATGGCCAAACCAAAGCCAAAGTACGTTTGTCCCCGCTGGAAAGGTTAAAGGATCAGCCAGATGGAAAATATGTTCTAGTTGCTGGGTAAGAATGCACAGTAATGTCATTAATGTCCACCCTTTCCACTCATTAATATAAACATGCAGTTTACATCTTTTTAGTACACTGCACAAATAAGGATCCTGAATGTTTTCGTCTGTGTGTTGCTCCCTGCTGAAAGCAAGCAGTTTTTCGGGGTTTTTTTTTAAGTAACAAAACTTGTCTTCCAAGCTGTTATTACTGAAGTAAAGTATATTTTATAAAAGGTACTTTGTTCCAGGCTTCTTAAATGTTATCTGTTGGTGTGTGGAGTTTTTCTTACTCTTTTATCAGAATTTTAAATGTTTAACTTGAATATTTAAGTCTGCATGTATTGTGGCTGTTTATAAACAAACTTTAACAGAAGCTACATGGTAATCTGCTGATATTAACAATAAATACTTTTTAAATTGAAGAACAGATTACAAAGTTTAAAAAGCCATGTTTTTTCTCTGAAATGTAGACATGTCTCCAGGCAGGCTTATCTTGTTCTCTGTTCCCACGATTATAGCAAATGCTATGGTCAGCAGGAATTATGTGCTTGTCTTCTGAAGAGCTACAGGGTTTTTCTGCATTCAGTGACACAACATTTTTTCATTCATCTGGTTTGCTAAGTGGAAACTTCTCTTTGTGAACAAATATGAAGGTTTTCATTAATATTTAAATTACAATGTGTTCTCTGTATTCTGAATTAATCTACATCATTGCTTCCTTGTAAGTAAAGCCAATCAAGTTTAAAGTCTAGCTCTAGGCTGATCCAGAAGGAGAAGGCTGTTCCCAACTGCCTTGATCTACTAATTCCTCAGTCAGGGTAGTGTTTTGTGAACTGTTTGCTTTCCTGCCTTCCTGTGGGGACAGCCTGGATTCCTTAGTGCTGTTCGAGATGGTGCCGTTGTAGACTGAGAGACCTGGTGTTCCAAAGCCGAAGCAGGCAAGTTCTGAAGCTGTCCTCAAAGCTGTGTGATAGAACTGCAATGCATATAGATGTTCCTGGAGGACGTTGGAGCAGTTCTTTAAGAGAAGGAAGGGTGGTAGCCGGCTGAGCCTGGTTTCCTTCAATAGAGTTTTGTTTTGTGTTTTGCTGCTTTGGAGAAAGAAAAGCAGATTCAGCTGGCTGAGTCTGAAGAAATTTGCTGCCATGTGCTTCCAGGCTTATGTTGTCAACTGCGTCAGTTGGGTGCCATGCTGCAGGCGGGGCCAGGCTTCTCTAGCAGCAGAGCCTCCCAGAGCGGAGATTATTTGAAAAGGTCTGGAGGCAGAAGGTGGCATGGTGCAAAGCCCCATTCAGGTGGATTTTGGTTGTGTGAGATAGTGTGCACCAGTGGTTACGTTTCTTCACACTGCTTTGGCTCCCAGTCTTCTTCAAAAAGGTATCTCCAGCAATTGTCTGAATGCTGTTTTGTTGGCACAGAGGGAAGTGTATATACACGTGGAAGAAAACGGGAAGTTTTGACTAGCAAGTTGAAAAGCTGACAACAAATAGAAATTGTATCTTCTTAAGTTTATATAGCACATAACTGAACTGTGTTTCACAAACAAATGGCTGGATTTGGTACCTAACACAACTTGATTATGCAATGTGTTGCTATGTCTAACTTCTCTGAAGTCACTGCATGTTGTGGGGTCAGTACAAAACCATATCTGCTGCTCTAGGAGTGCCTGGGCAAGGCAGCTACAATAGTGGGAACGTTGTCTTCCAAAAGAGTTCAAAGTTTGACTTTGAAATATTGTACATATAATATATATATATATAAAATCTGTGTTTATGTGCTCTCGTTTGCTGAACTGATTGTATCAGACAACGATTTTAAGAGAAGTGGGGAACTGCATCTGGTGGGGAAATGTTCAGTACAACGAAAACTGAATACCACTCAGGTGTGGAAATCAGGGAGTAACATAATATCCTCAGTTGCCTTCTTCATTCCTTCCCTGCCAAGGCAAGGTCAACCAAAACCTGCTGTTTGGATTGTTATGTTTGTTCACAATACCAAAGATATTTAGAAATTCTTTTAGAAGGATGCAGTGTAGTTCTTCACAGTAAGTTTTCAGTGCTTTAGAGGAAATATTTAAGATATATGCTTACACTTCAGGGTATTTGGTTTGTTAAATATATTTATTACGTATGTGAACTTTCCACGTGTGAAGGGAGTGAAAAGTGTGTGTATTCAACAAGCTGCAAAATCTCCAACCTCCATCCATGGTGCGGACAGTGACATTTGTGCCTGTAATGCCACAATCAGATTTTAAACGTTTCACGATGTCTAGCAATTACAAATATTTGCTGCAAATGCTCTTCTAGTTTGTTCATGATGTGCTAGAGCCCCAACTTGTTCTGAATAGCAATATGCAACCAAATGTACATTTTTATCTCTAAGGATAGCTCTATTTATGACTGGCAAGTTGTCTTGGCACTTTCTCAATGCATGCAGGTAAACCTAAACGCCTCACGAAATACATACTTTGTATGCTGAAAAATTGCAGTTTGATTAACAGATTGTGTCGCCCAAAAAGAGGGTGATGACTTAATTGCTTCAGAACTTTTCCATTTTCTTCCATGGAGAGCATTCTTTCCACTTTTTTTAATTCCCATGTCTTTTGTCTCTGTGTGTGTGTGTGTGACTTTTTACAGGACTCCTGTTAAGACACTTTGGGGTCAGAGCCACAAATCATTATGGAGTAATTAGCCTGCACACAGACTGTTAGTGTGCTAAGAATAAATTAATATTGCAGGATATGTTAACTCAAACTGCCTTCCATTCACTGCAGGCTGAGCGCGTGTAAATGAACGAAGCTTGCGCATGACCTACTAGCTTAGTGCCCTCGGTTAACTAGTCATGCATTCAAGCATGTTGATAGCATATTTGTAAACACTATGCAGAGCAACATTCTAAAATTTGTTAGACTCTGTGCATGTGTTATAGCATTTTGTTTTTAAATGCTCCAGTGCTTTGGCTTTTAGCCATTAATTCTGGAAACTTGTTTGCTTCAAAAATGCAAGCTGAGGAATAATAGGATGTGTAAAAGTTATAAAATATAATGCTGCTTTTAGTAAGAAGTGTGTTGGATTTGAATGCTGGAAAATTTAAAATCAGCACTTTTCACCTAACATTAATAGATTGTTTTGTGATGAACTACCTTTTCAGTAAGATAAAAATGGGGCTAAAGAAATACTAGCTGAATGCTTGTACAAGTTGTATGAGGATAAATTGTTCGTATGATCTTAGGGACAGAATTTTCAGATTTAGATTTGCATTTTACTTTTGGATTGTATTGCATTTCTGTTTACTGTATTTCTTGAGCCACAAGGTGCTTGAAAGAAAAATGGTAGACACAAAAAAAAAAAAAAAGGAAAAATGCAGGGAAGAATAAGCAGGGAAAATACCGCTGTGTTGATGCACTGAAACATCTGACAGGCCGAAGCAAAGTCAGTTGGTCATGTATTCGTCATGTCATTGCCCAGCTCCTGATTGGGATTGTCTTGGATGGGTCTTTGGCTTTGCAGAATTTGTAGTTGTGGATTCTTCAGTGTGTTGCTGGCTTTGTTCAGTCATTTTAGCCTTGCAGTGATCACTGTGCTTTCATTTCTGGAAGCTCCAGTCGCATTTAGAAGATGCCACTGCAATGTTGCCATAATCTCACCTCGATGAAGTGACAGGAATTGCAACACATCTGTGCTCAGAAATAAATTTCTGATGGTTATAATCTTGGATGGGAGACGCATGTAGGTGAGGCTGTCATTTATGGGAACTCAATTGCCTGTGCCCTCTGTAGCCAGGCTTTGCAGGTTTCTATGCGGATCACGGGAATGGCGAACTCATTAAAATCTTGGAAGTTGCTGGTACTGATGAGTTGGGGATAGGAAATTTGAAAGAGGAGAATTGTCACATAGCCAGTAAAGTTCTTGCTGGAGTCACCACGGCTGGGGTAGCTGTGAGGAGGTTGCAGCTGGTGCAGTGTCTCATCTCACTGTTTGTTTATTTTCTCTTTGGGAGACCTCATGTAGCTTTCCCACAGAAACAGCTCCACTGAAAGCTAATGTGATGTATAACAAACAAACTAAAAGCCTGCATATTCTTATCTTTGCTTTGGAAAGCCTTCCCCCTTTATGTATATCAATGTTATGGAAAACTTACTTTGCCAAGGAGTTGGTGACTGCTTGGTAGGTGGCAAAGAAAGAAGTTTCAGAGAGGAAAATGATTGTGGGGTTTCTGTGTTTAGATTGCAAACATATTAAAGAAATTTGAGGAATAATGCAAATGAGGGTAAAAGTCTCTTGAAGTTCACCAAAATTTACTGTATGTCAAATGAGGGCTTTTTCTTCTAGATTTGCATAAGATCAAATCACAGCATTGTACAATTGAGCTAAAGTTAGCCATTGCCAGTTGTAATTTTATACTCATGCGAGCGAGTGACCTAAGTTGTAAGAGTGTAGGCTCAGTAGTGTAGCCAGCAAAAACATCTCAATGTCCACAAAACAGCTTAAATGGATTATTTTATTTATAAAAGCTGATCAAATTAGGACAGGTACAGGAGGGAAAATATGTAAAATAAGCTTTCTAAGGAAATTATTGGAATAGAAATTTCTTTTAATTTCAGGCACTTTTTTTTTAACTAATATTTAAAATTGAGGTTCTGGTAACTATTGAAACTATAAAATAACTGTTTTAAGGTTTACCCTGTAATCTCCAGGCTCTTACTGAGCCTCTGAGAATCAAAGGTGTCTTGCCAGGGTGTCTCACGTAAGTTGGGAAGTTGAGTATAGGTAAGTAAATTGTCCAGACCGATCTGGCTTCACTGAATAGTGTGATTTGCAGAGTCCTCATGTTTTGCTAATTCTGTTAGGTGAAAAGAGACTGAAAAGTAGGGTTTCTGGTTTTGACTTCTCAGAGGTTTGTGCCTATTCCTACCTGCTGCAGTGGAAGAGGTTTCTTGGGAGACTGTAACCCAAGTGCTGTAGACCATTTATGGAAGTCTGGTTGCTAGTTTTCTTCATCCGTCACAGCTGCCTTTAGACATTTTGAGCCTTTAGATATTCATCTGAATAACTCTAGTTCCAGGAAAACTAAGGATCACAGGGCTTCTCAGAAGGGAGGGAGCAGATTAAAATGAACAAAGCCATCTGAGGAACACATTGAAAGTGTTGGCTGTTAAAGCCAAGCAGATTTGATGAAGTCAAGGTCCTGTCTGCAAAGCATTTACTGCTGCAAACCGTTGTGTCCTTGCAAGAGTACACTGGTGAAAATAAGCTTGCTCCAGTTCATTTGTACCCCCACTTTGGTGGAGGCTGGTTCTCCCAGTGCCACATTCTCAGCAGGGATGTGGCTGGCACAAAGTATCAATGTACTGCAAATTCAGCAGCGGCAAGATCTGTTCCTCCCAGTTTGATCAATGAGCAATGGTATGTTTCTCTTGTGGTTTCCTGGAAAAAGGTCTTTCTCATAGAAAATTCCCAGTGCTTTCTGGCTTATTTTACAGAGTCATTTTAGAATAGGCCGGCTCGGTTACCAGAGCATTTTAGTAATGTGACACTTGATCGTGTGCATCTTCTGTGGCAAGTAGATACTGTTCTTCCTGCAACTACCAACATGCTTTCTGGTTCTGGATTTGTCCATTCCAATTTCCTTTACTGAATAGTACACTGCATCTTTGGTTTTGCTTGTTTCAGGAGAGTTGTAAAGAGTCCCCGCGCTGCTGTGCATGCCAGGTAGCCTTTTGCCGTGTGTTGAGCTGCACTTGAGTAAATAACTTAGTGGTAGTGTCTCTGAATTCTCTTGAATGTAAATTTCATGTGTCCGATGTTCAAAAATAGAGGCAGCCACCAAAAGGAAGCACTGCAAATACAAGTTGTTCCATTAGCCATACAGCTGTTGTGTGCAATGTTTTTTTGGGGGTTTGTGGGAAGTCCTTTCCCGGTATCTTCCCCTAAACTGTTTGAGGTATCTTTTTTTGTAGCAGAATAGTTTGCTTTTTGTTCTGTTCCTGTGTTTTATTGCTGTTGTTCTTTTTTAAACAACTAATAGCTTAAAGAGTTTTTATCTTGTTAAGTCTTTGAATGAGTGCAGTAATGACTCAAGATTATTCATAGATTCTTTAAATCTGGCTTTAATGCCCAGGAATAAGAGGATCAGGTAAATGAGATTAGGGCAATAGACAAAAGTAAATGAGACAGCAGGAGAACAAGGGGCAAGGAGAAACCATGCTAATGATTATTTGGATGGGTTTTGAGCAACCACAGCGTTAGAACAGCAGTCAGGAGGGTGAAACTGGTAGTGAAAGTGAGTTAACTGGCTGTGGTGCTGATAGTGGTGGGGAAAATGGAATCTATCGTTGTAGCAGCAGTAAAACGGGGAGGACTCTCTGCCTTGATAATGTAGAGATTAAAACGTATCCTTTCTTCTAGGAGCTGCAAACATGAAAGTGAAAGAAATGAAGTAGCATTCTGTGCTCCTGCAGTAGTTCAGAAGCAAATAAGAAGGCATAGTATGGATAAAAATATGACAGGCACCAAAACTGCTTTTGAGAGTAAATAAAATGGATTCTTTTCAGTGTGTGCTCTAAATCTCCCACCTTTTGTTGGTTCTACATAGATAATTTGCTAAAAATCTGTGAATTCCCTTTCAAGTCAAGGGAGTGTGGTTCTAGGAAAGCAGGATGATGAAATAGTCTGGATGCTTTAGAATCTGATGTTTGGCAAACATGATGTTATAAACACAGGGAAAAATGGCTAAAACCAAATGCCCAAATTAAGTAACCCACGTGTTACATGGTCATGTAAGAGTAGTTCAAAGCTGTCAGTAGACAAAATACAGTATCTGAGGAGTCTCAGTTCAGGGAATCCCATTGATTGCACTGGAACTTGAGTTAAAATATTACTTTTCTGTATAGGAAAATTATTTCATAGAATGGTATGGAAGTTGTTAATTTGGCTTGCCTCCTATTGCCCAAATTTTTCCACACATACCTAACAAAGGCTTCTTTTTTTAACAAAAATCCCAGGATTGGATGATGATGATGATGTAAAAGATAGATTCGTGACAAGTTAATGTTTTTCATGTGTTTACATTTTGTGGGACAAAGAAAGGCTTTTGTCAGTCTGTGAACTAACTGAACTCAGCTGAACCTTAAAGGCAAGGAAACAACAGGGATGTCTCCTTGCATGTGACGATTTTACTAATGTTTTTATGCCATTTGAGTTGTGATCTGAAGATGGCAATGTCTTGAAGATATTGCTATTTGGGAAAGAAAGTGTTTCTAGTGAGCTCAAGTTTTGAAGAGGTCATAGGATAAGGGTTCCTCTTTGACTAGGATGCATGTGCATGCTTCTATTTCTGCGGGAATGAACATTCCTTCTTAATGTCAGCTTCACTAAGGTGCTTACTTCTCTGCAGGTAGTGAAGGCAGCAAAGATACAAATGTTTACACTTTGCCAAAAAGTAGGACCTGTGTGAGAGTGGTGTAAGTGGAAGAAGGACTGGGGCTTTCTTTTGCTAGTCGGAAGGAGAAATGCTGTGCTTCAAATTAATAATTTGAATGCATTTTTGAGACATGAGGTGTGTTCATACTTTAAGGAAGAAAAAAAGAAAAAGGAAAAAATCCCCAACACCCTCAAACTTTTAACATGGATCATAAATGTTCTGACCTTGAAAGTAGGGAGGTCATCACTTAAACTGAGGTGTCTCATTCACAGAAGGCTGATGAAATTTTCTGCTTGCAAAATGACAGCTGTCATTGTCCCTTCATTAAAGGGACAAAAATAGAGTCTTTGAGTGCAAGTTAGAGTCTCTGATTTAAGATTGGATGTCTTTCTGAAATTGTCCTGGTTCAATCGTTGTCCAGATGTGGGAGTTGTAGCATGAGGTTTTTGAGATTTTGTATGGGAGGTTGGACTGTGGTTGTAATTGTCTCTCATCACCCTTAAATCTGCAAAAAAATCATGAAACATAAGTGTAAAATAAATCATGTTCCAGTTGAATATAGTGACTTTTCTGTCCTGTTTTATTTAAAAAGCAGTTGATCTGTCATTGTTGAGGGTTATGATGATGTGGAAGCTGGAGGGGGATAGTTGAGCTCTACAAACAAAAGTTTTGGTTATTTAATTTAAAATATTCTATTATTTCATTCGAAGTTTGAGCAGTGGGAATAAAGCATCTCATGCCTTACTAGAGAAAAGTATGAATATATGCTCAGAGTATCTTGATGGATGGTTTGTTAATGAAACTTGTAAGACTTTTGTGCTGTAATAAAAATGTCTAAATTCAATATATTCTTTTTAGAACTTTTGCCAAAATAATCTTCTTTTTTTCTGCTATCATAGTAAATTGCTTAAATAGAAGACATGTATATTAGCATTCCAGCTTGAGCTAGGGGCTAACATTGTGGCAGTATTCTTGTGGTGATAAAGTAATGTTATTGAAATTTGCTGTATAAATATTCTTCATTGAAATCAAAAGCTGTAAGTTCTGATATACTTAGCCAGGCTGACGTCAGCAAAGAATTTGATTAATCTTTTTTCTTGTTTTGCTAGAATAACCCCTACACCCCTAGGAGAGGGGAAGAGCACAGTCACAATTGGTCTTGTTCAGGCACTTACTGCACACCTTAACATTAATTCCTTTGCTTGTCTGAGACAACCTTCCCAAGGACCTACTTTTGGAGTTAAAGGTACATAATATTTGCAGACTCTATGACCTCTTTCAGATTAAAAGGAAATACTGCTCTGCTCTTTTTTATGCTTTTTTTTTTCTTTTTTAATTCCTTAGTTACTTCACTAGCAGTGGATTGTCTGAATGGTAGCATATTGGATTTTTTTGATAAGTATGTAATAGATAAAGGTTTCTTGCACTCGTCTTCACATGCAAGGTTCATGTGTATGTTCGTGTACTGAATGTGTGTTGATAATGTAGATAAAGCCCAAAAATAATGAAAGGCATGGGGCTATGTTAGGATATGTTAGCCAGGAGGAGTTTTGTGGGGGTACGTACCCTTTCAGCAACTCCTCTGCTTGGAGACTCTCTGAAGATGTCTCTAAATGTTGCTGTTCAATTCTTCCCTGAGAAGGAGTCGTAAATCCACTCATATTGATTGGAAATACCCAAGCTAAGGAGACTTGGCGTTTAGGTGTATGGTTCAGCTGTGTTTGCATCATACATTTGTCTAGGTCTGAACTTCTTCTTTTCCTTGTTCTGAGCTGTCGCCCCTGCTTGTGTGCTGCTGCCTTTTTGCCTAGACAGCCTTTAAGAGCCTGGGGGCTGGGTAAGAGCCAGAGTTCAGGCCTGTCTTCAATGCTGATAGGAAATAATGCAGTATTTTTTTTTTTTTTTTTTGCCATTTCTCAGCTGAGATTGGTGCCTAACTGGGCAAGCACTCCTCATCTGCTCTACTTTGCTTTGCTGAAGTTTAAGTTAACCAGTTTGATTTCAGCTGGAAGGCTCTTGGTGCTTCTCAGCCAAGACTGGCACACGTGAGTGCTTTAATCCCTCCGTTCAGCTTGTGCGTAGGCTGCAGTGAACCCTTTCGCCCATACCCTGAGAGGCAGTGAGGAAGGAGTGCTCAGGCAAGGATGTGAAGGTTTCATTCAGAAGCAGTGCTTGCTTGTGTCTGATACGTCTTTTCACCCAACAGCTGCATGTGCATGACTGTGTCCTAAATCTGGACAGGAGCAGAGGCTAGCCCTTCTGTAGCCAAAGTCTCGGCCAGCCTTCCTGTGTAGGCTTTCATTTCAGACCAGGAATTCCCTTTTTACTGCCTGCTAAAGAATGCCAGCAAGGTTTAAGGAAATTCTGTTTATTTGGTTGCATCCTTCATCCCCTAATAGAAATGAAAATGCTGAGAAGTGTGTCATCAATGCTGTATGTTTCACTTCTGTGTGTTTAAGGATGGGGTGAGTCTGATGTGACCATATTCTTTCCTGTGCAGGTGGAGCAGCTGGTGGTGGATACGCTCAAGTGATTCCCATGGAGGAGGTGAGATGGGGGGGGGGGACAGCAATTCCCTGTCCCTCTGGGAAGGGTGGGCAGGCCGAGATAGTGGCTGCAGTACTTGGTTGGTGGCAGTGGTCTGCCTGGAGAATTGAGGTGGTCCTGGCCGTCTCCACGTGCCTGCTGTGTGACATGGAAGGGCTGCGGAGTGGGAGTGCAAAAACATTTTTGCACGGATACTGTACGTGTTTGTAGCGTCTTGGCTGTTCTTCAGATGCTTCCTGAGAAGAAAGCCACTTACCCACACGTAATATACAAGGCAAAGAGCTGGCTACTGCTATTTCTTTCCTTTTATATCCACATCGATTGCAAAAGCCAGTGAGAAAGCATTACTTTTCTTGTGGAGCAGAAAAAGACAGGGAGGCCTGGGGCTGGCTGGTGGGTTGAGGAAATTTGTTTTTCAAATGTAAATTTAATATTTCTTTTTAGCAGAAGTCACTGAGTGTAGCAGAATATACTTGGTTTTAGCCAGGCTGATCCTCCTGTGGGTAGTGTGAGAGATGGCCAGGATACTGTGGAAGGGTGAATTCTCCCATGGCTAGCAAAAAGCTGGCGTAGACCAGTTAGTAAATACTGACAGTAAACTGATTTAATATTAATGATGTGGAACCGTAGCCTTGGGCTTTTCATTCTTGGATCATTTAGTAAAGAATAAAGACATTTGTGGCTTTGTTTCCTAAACTAAGGGTAGTTTACCATGTACTCGGTGAAAACAAGTCCTTCATATAGCTTGCTGTATTTTCAGCCTGATAATATTTCATCTGCACTGATAGGTAACTAATCAGAGCTGCAGCCTCAAGGAGATAGCAACAATTGTTGCTCCTAATCTGTCTGAGATTAATAAACTGAGTTAAATGGTTTGTTATTAAAAGATTTTTTTGTTTTCACCTTCTAGTTCAATCTTCATTTGACTGGAGATATTCATGCTATAACTGCTGCAAATAATTTGCTGGCTGCTGCTATTGATGCTAGGATCTTGCATGAGAACACTCAATCTGATAAGGTGGGGGTTATTTTCTGATATCCACATGACATTTTTTCTTTGCTATTTGTCAATAAACTGCATTTAAAAGCAAAATAAGTTGATTATCTTTTTATATTTTCAATGTGTGAACAGAGACTATTGCTGAAGCCATCCTGTGTTCTGCTGGGAAATTTTGCTCATAGAATATATTTTTCTGACAAATACCTATCATAAGGTAGCCTTTAATATAAGGTTCTTATGCCCAGAACATTGTCAGCTATTTCAGACTTTACGAAATACTCTATCAAAATGTTTTCTATATATATAATTATTCTTTTTAATAATTTAAAATTGAATAATTTTAAAGTTAAAAATTACACTTCTGATGTATAGTTGCGTGTGATGTACCTTTAAAAGAAGGGGTTGTGAAGAAAATAAACTAGATGCTTTTCCCTCCACTAAATCTGTTGTGACCTTAGCACAAATGCTAATTTCAGTCTTTAAAGGGAAGGGAGAAAGTAAAGGAAGGAGTCTTGTTTTTCGGCTACAGGGTTAAAACTGAGCAGAGTTGTCATATCCCCTTTACTTGTTACGAAACAAATGTGCATTTAGACTGGTTTGCTAATGGTAGTTATAGTTTGGATAATTCAGAGCTTGGTTAAAAGTTTTAAAGGGTTCCAATTTCAAAAATAAGACATTTTTTTGGTGAAACATAGAAACACAGTAAATTTGGTAATTGGATTTAGGCCGTTAAATGGTAGTGATTGCTCAAAAGCCTCTCAGAGTTGTTTTTTAAATCACAAAGCACGTAAGTCCTCAATTTATGTGGCTGGGAAATTCTTACTGAAATTACTCTGAATAAAATAAAAACAGTAGCTTTTTATTTAACTAGTTACTGGTTGTAACTTTTCTTTCATTAACTTCTCATTTGTTTCTTCTAGGGTTTGTATAATAGACTGGTTCCAGAGGTTAATGGCGTGAGAGGGTTTTCTGCTATTCAGCTCGCCCGTCTGAGAGTAAGTTGTTAATGTAGTGTCTCCTCAATTATATTATCTCTTCATAAAACGTACTCTCTTATGCAACTTTTTTCAAATTATTTGGTGTATGGGACTGAGTTTGTGTAAACCTCCCTCATGAATCAAGTCCAGACTTTTTTCTGAAAGCATCGTACTTGAAGTAATAGGATCTGGGTTTTATATTATTTTCATAACTAACATTTTTGCTATTATTTTCTCCTCAAATAAATCAATAATGTTTTTAAATACTGTGTCTTTCTTGATGAAATATTAGAGTTTTTAAAATAGTTTCCCTTTTATGGTAAAATCATGTTTGAAAGCTCACATTCTTTGGTTTTGCAATATTTTCTGCTTTTGAAAGTTCATTACAGAATCACAGAATGTTAGTGATTGGAAGGGACCTCGAAAGATCATCTAGTCCAATCCCCCTGCCGGAGCAGGAACACCTAGATCAGATCGCACAGGAACGCATCCAGGCGGGCTTTGAATGTCT
>WKFP01014378.1:2237501-2260937 GCA_011057875.1 Pterocles orientalis
AAAGCCTCCGGCAGTATAGACAGAGACAAAGAAGGCATTCAGTAACTCTGCCTTCTCTGTATCTTCTGTCACCAGAGCACCCACCTCATTCACCAGTGGGCCTACATTGCCTCTGGTGTTGGCCTTGTCTGCAATGTATTTGAAGAAGCCCTTTCTATTATCCTTGACCCCTCTGGCAAGGTTTAATTCTAAGGAGGCCTTAGCTTTCCTAGTTGCCTCCCTACACTCTCTGACAACATTCTTATATTCCTCCCAAGTGGCCAGCCCCTCCTTCCATGATCTGTAGACCCTCCTTTTACCCTTGAGTTTGCCCAGCAGATCCCTGTTTAACCATGCAGGCCTCCTGGCACCCTTCCTTGACTTCCTACCCATTGGGATGCACCGATTTTGAGCTTGGAAGAAGCACTCTTTGAACGCTAACCAACTATCTTGGGCCCCTTTACCTTCAAGTACCCTGTCCCACGGGTGCTCCTTTCTCATTGTACCTATTTTCATAAAATTTGCTGGAAACTGTCTCCTAACTGTGTCTAATTGTGTTAAAATTGGCCAACAGATTAAAAAAATATTAATATATAACTGGCAGTTGACTACGTAAGCATTTCTTCATTAAAACTGGAGTGAAAAATCTTAGGGCACCTAGTATCAAAACCTGCAAGCTGTTCTCAACAGCTTTTTGCCCTTCTTAGTACAGTGGGAAATGCCCCAGTGCCTGCATCTGGATTTGAAAGCATCCCTTGCAGTCTGAGAGACCAGTCCTCAAAAAGGAACATCACGAAAACAGTTTTAATACTCTCAGAGGGATGTCCGCAGCTTTCTAGAAACAACTGTTGGTTTAGACAGGGAAATAACTATGGTAGCTCTTTGAGTATTTTTAGACTTTAGATTTGGTTTATTTTTAGTCCTGAATTGTAAGCATGTTGGTCTATTCACTGTGGAATGCGTTTATTCCAGAGAAAATTAAGATTGTTATTTTTTTTAAGACTACGGTTCTTAAACACAGTTTTCTGATCTATCTTTATGTAGATTCACCTAAAAAAAAAAGATTTGATTTTGCTGAAACAGTGAATCTGTAAAAGCCAGGAGGTATTGACTCATTCATTATATGTGACTGAGTTTATGGACAATTAGCTCTTAAAGTAGAAGTTTTTATTTCATTCAAAGATGATTGGCACAAGACAACACATGGGTCTTTCAAAGATTTCCATAAACTAGAGCAAGCAATTAATTATCTTATTAGTAACTGATGACATTGAATTTTCTCTTTGGTTTACATTAAGAATTTATTCTGTGTAAGAAAGAGATTGTTGGCCTATGTGTATTTCTCCTTTTTTGTTTAATTTCTCCATCTATATTTGCCCCTGTTTTAGTTACAGGTGGTTTCCTATGTGGTGGTTTTTTGGGGTTTTTTTTTAAGATAGTTTTGGTCCTGGCATGCTTCTTCCAAAATGCTTGCTGAAAGTGGGGGTGATAAACCAGAGCAGCTGTACCTTTTAAAGCAAAAAAGCCACTTCATTGCATTTCTTTAACTTGTTCTTGCATAGAGGCTAGGAATAAACAAGACTGATCCTGGGACTTTAACGGAAGAGGAGATCAGCAAATTTGCACGCCTTGATATAGACCCATCCACCATAACATGGCAAAGAGGTATGCAGTCAGAATGCCCCACTTCAGCTTGGATTTAATCATAACCTTTTTTCCTAATTTGCTTAATTTTACCTGAATCAGAGCTGTTTCTGCTCTATGACTGTTGGAACAGCTCATTTGCAAGTGGGAAACAGGGGTGCATAACAAATTTGGGTGCAATATGTTGCTCTAAACTTGGTTAAATATCTACAGTAACCCAAGAGACTACTTGCTGATATTCTGAAGGATAGGTTGCTCTGAGAGTTTAAGTACATCCCTTGTCTCTCTCACATTAGATAATACATATTAAAACATACAAAAGTAGCTTTTCTGTGCATTTTGTGAATCTTATCCATTCTTTTCTTAACTGTGTCTATTATGGCTTTAGATTATTTGTACTTACTCTACTTGATTTTGGTCCTTCAACCTCTTCAGCTCAGCAGCCTGGATAGCTCAGAGACTAAATATGCCTCAGTGATTATGTGATTTTTTTTTTTTTTAAGTGTCCCGAGTTGTTTGCTTTTTCAGGAAGAAGAAGTGAAATATGTGATATGGTTTCAACTATGTATGCCAAGCAAACCAACATCTACTCTCACACCCTTAGACAACTCCCCTATGCATTTTCCAGTTCCAGTGCTAGGATAAATTTCAGTGTTTACCTCAACTTCTATATCTCTTTTTTAAGCAAGAAAACTCTGCATAAATTTTGAGCAAAATTCCATTGGCCTTTATTTTCTTCCTAGGTTCTCAAACACCAAAGTTATTAGAGTTCTCCAACACCAAAGTTATTAGTTCAAAATCATTGTTAAATGGAATGTATTGTGGCCATGCTTCACTGTGCCCTTTGTGCACGTGTCATCTCAGACTGCAGATATTTTTCTCAAGATAGTACTGGGGGATGGGGCATAAGACCTTTTTTATTAGTCACATTGTGTCTGCGTGGAAGAGACCTGTATTAGGATGAAAGAATAATAGAAACATTTAGCGTAATGTGACTCATTGTTTTTATCAACATGGTTGGGGAGGATGCAACATTACTCAACTGCTGTTAACCTCAAGTGAGTTGTTTACTTCATCTCAAACAATGTTAGCGCAACTTTTATTCCACACAACTCTATATGATGTAGATATCTCAAACATTTCATTAAAAAGTGTTTTTAGGATTGTTTCAGATAACTTGGGAAATGTTTTATTTGGGACTGTTTCTGCAATCCGTATGTGTGTGTATCAGGGAATTTGTAGGATAGAAGAGAAAGCTATCAGACTGTCTTAAAAAATAATTTTTGTCAGGACCTGTTTCACTAGAAGTGTCACAGGCTTAAAGTTTATTGTCATCTTATACTAACGTGAACAGGTACAACATACTGAAAAGAAAGAAAGCTTTCCCCTACTTACCCTTCCCCTGGTATTCAGATCCTGTTTATATCTCTAGAGGATAAGGAAGTAGATACATTAAATCTAACACTTGGTTGAACCGAAACTTTCCTGAAACGTTTACTTTGGGTAAGGAAGAAGGAAAATCTGGAGAAGGAAAAATTGCTTTTATGGCAAAACCAATTCTTTCTTATTTTACTACTTCTAAGGGCAGCTAGTGGAATCTTCCTGAACAAACAAATTCTGACTGTGGTAAGAAAGCCAGTGTGTCCCAATGACCAGAAAGAGTTGCAGGGACAGTTATAATTCAATGGTAAGGATGTTCAGGTTATGCGCTTTCACCAGGAAGAGACAGATAAAAAGCAGCCCACTGGCTGTGCAGGCTGGTGGGAAGGCCAGTTCCAGCTTTCAGCAGAGCCTGGGTGGGCAGGTAAGACATTGAGGTCTGCTTAAGGCTTCTTGTGAGACTGAGCTTTCTAAGAGGAGAAGGGGTAAGTTTGTCCTTGAGAATTATGATCAGCTTACCATATGGCTTCACGGTGGCATATGGTACCACAGCTTGTTACGAGGCTACTGCTTCCATGTACTGGGCTCTGTTCTGCAATTTCTGCCAGTACTGCAGTTTTTCAGAGTATGACTGTATATAAATAGAAGCCAAAAATGAATTAACCAAATCTGTGTTGCACCATTCCTTACATGGAATTCCCAAGGAAATCAGGTGCCTAAAATACCATGTAGTGGGAAGAAGGCATGTCTGGTATTTACAACAGCCCCATGAGAAATACCCAAGGAGGGAAAGTGGTTTAAATCTTGCTTTTCTGCTGGCTTGCTCACAACCCTGAATTGGGGTTGTGTAGGACTGAGATTCAAAGTGAGGAGGTGATTTCACTCGCCTTCAGAATCCCTGGAGATTCTTTCATTCTCTGCCACTAAATGAACCGGGGTCAGATCTACATCTACCAGAAGATTGAAATGATTGCCAAGCTACAGGCTGAACTGATCAAGAGTGCCTTCCACTCTTTTAGGGTTGGTGCAAATTTAAACATTTGTAGGGCTAACGAGCCTCTAAGAAAGAGGAAGCCTATTTTTGTGTTCTGTAGGGATTGCTGTTCCTGAGAAGGAGAGGTCTTGGTTTGGTCTTGTTTTCTAACAAACAGAAACATTCTCCTAATATTTCTTCCTAAGAAACATCAGTTCTCAGAAGATGAGAGAGGTTTTTGATTATTCTGAGTATTGCCTTTGAGTTCCTACAAAAGCATGTTTGAACTTGAGTGGTGTCCATGCAGAATTGGAGAACTTGGCTTGTGATGATTGTTAGTGAAGTTAGCAATTCCACAGGATGGTTTAGACATGCCCTTGCAATACCAAGAGTGTTTCCAGGTTAGAAATACAGTTGTCTGAAATTGAAATTGTGCTAAATAGCAGATGGTCGGTCTTGGCAGCTGAAAAAAAATCTTCCTTTGAATGCTGTGCAGCTGAATGTGGAGTTAGTTACTGTGATGTACAAGAAAGTCTGGAATAACCAATCTGACATCATAATCATCCTTTAAAAGAGAAACAGACCAAGTTTAACCTACATCATGCAGTCTTAAAATCAATTCTTAACAAGTCTGTGATGAAGCAAGTGATTTGAGGGAGGTCTGAGGTGCATTGTACCTACTAAGACAGGTTTTTCTTATGTAGGTAAAATATTAATTTATACATTAGAATGTTAAGAATCTGTTATCTTCAAATACTGTTCAGAGGAATTGTATTTGAGTTATTTCAACCTGTCATCTAATGGTATCAGCGAGAAGGGAGAAACCAAGTCAGTGCTAATGCTAACATGCAGGAGCTTGGGTGGCTGGTTACACTGTTCGAGTAGATGAATCTTACACGTATAACAACAGGGATGGCTGGAAAAACATCCAGATCCTTGAGTCCTTGTTAACATTTTTCTTTTGCTATTCCCTTATTTCAGTGGTGGATACAAATGACAGATTCCTTCGCAAAATAACAGTTGGGCAGGCAAATACAGAGAAAGGATTTGTCCGTCAGGTATGTAGAAGCAGTTAATATATCTCATTCTCAACAGACTTTGCTTTAGAGGCTGAGAGATGTTTCTGCAATTCTTTCAGCATACTTCTTTGAATAGCAATGCTAACTTCTGTTGCTGTTGTATAGTATTCTTGCAGTGAGACTGATTTTGTTAATGACTGAGTCTGATGTTTCAGAAACAGAAATCAATGAATATTGCATGCTGTGTTGAAAGCACTTGAAAAAAATTACATAGGGGTTCAACGTTGTCCTATTCATACAAAAGTTGCCCTTAGGCCCTCATAATGTTATGGTCTGTGATTTTTCTTGCTTTTTTTAAAGTCCCTCAAACTATCTGTGTAGTATTTATGTAATATAAATTACGTTTAAGCATCGTGTTAAAAAACTAGGGAGAAAGGAGGGTCACGTATTGTTGGTCCCATTGGTGAGGACTTAAAATGACCATTAGCTTTTTATTCAGTTTTTATTTCCCTCTCATGCATTTCAGCTTTGGGATTTAAACTGCAAGAACTTGGTGCATCTGTTTAATTTTCATATGTGGGCTTGAAGGGATAGCTTAGAAAACGAGCGTGTGTGTAGTTTTCAGCAGTGTGAAAAGCTAACCTACATTACTGTATGAGAACTTCTGCAAGTTTATTGAAGAATTTACCGGTAAATTGAAAGCCAGACTTTTCCAACATTGTCTGAACAAGTGTTCCTGGTGTAGTGTGGGTAAATCCGTTTCTGAAACTATGTAGTGTGGAACAGCAATGCCAGGTGGAAGAAACATTGTGATGATGTGGAGTTGCTCCTAATTCGATGAAGATACTGTAATCTAACACTCTGGATCATGACATTCATAAGGTTCTGACTCTTTCAAGGTGAAGTAAATAGCTATTGTGGTAGAGATAAGGCTTTTATTAATTTTGGAAATCTTGTCTTTAATTTTTCTTTATAATTTTGGACCTCTTCTAGGCTATGTGCCTAAATAAAGAGACCAAAAAATAGTGTTAATATTTTTGCTCAATTCAGCAGGTGAAACAGTCGAGCTGGAGAGAAGAACTTGAGAGAGAAATTATAGAATTGTAGAATGGTTTGGGTTGGAAGGGACCTTAGAGATCATCAAGTTCCAGCCCTCCTGCTGTGGGCAGGGACACCTTCCACTAGGAGTGCTTGCTTGTTTTGGTTTTGAACACACAAGGTAGAGACTTCTCTGTCTATAACTTACAGAAAACTCAGTATTAGCTAGTAGTTATCTATGACAATGGGCTGGAACTAAAAAAATTTATACTTGGTACAAGTTTCTTCAACACTTGAGATATTTTTCTGTGTTTAGATTTGTTTCAGTGGCTCAGTGTGATTATTAGCTTTGAGCCGTGTTCTGCCAGCCTTATTGTGCAGCATTTTACCACTGTAGTTATGCTCCTGAGTTAAATGCGGGATGTTTTATTATGGAGTACTAGTTGTCATATGCTTGTGAAGTGTTGGTTCTGTACTTTTTGACTAAAATGACCCTGATGCATTCAGTTTTGATGTGTTGGACTGACACATATCCATTCACATTTTAATGTGGACTTAGTGACTTGAGAAATAGAGAACAGTTAGGAAAACTCATTTCAGACCTAGCCAGAGATCCAGAGAAAACAGGACTTCATAGTTAACAGATGCATTTTATAAATATTTTGAGTGATGTACTAGCACTCTTAAAATCAATGACACCTGTGTAAAATGGCAGAGCACAGCAGGCACAAAAGTCTGCATTTTAATGAACAGGGATGCTGTGGTTTCTAAAGAGTATTACATGACTGATGCCCTTGATCCTGCAATTGAATCCATGTGGGTGGATCCTTTCATCGGTAGAGAACTGACTTTACAGCTTAGGCCTCTGTCAGCACTTCATAGGTGTGTAAAGGTTATTAGAGTTAAAATAGCACCTGCTACCATGGTCTTTTGTGCCTGTTTTTTCAATTAAATACTGTCACTCTTTGAGCATCTTCTTAGGATTGCTTTTTGTGGCTTTTTGGGTTTATATAGAAACAATTACAATACACACTTTTTTTTTTTTTGGTCTCTTGATAAACATCCCAATAAAGTTAGATAATATTCCAGTATATGGGTTGGGCATAGATTTCTCAGGCTTATTTCTTGTCTTAGATATGCTACAATGACTTAGCGGAGTTATTCTTAACTTCAGAAAATATAGTAGCATCCATGCTGTCACAGCAGTAACAGTGTTCACTGTGTACCCAGCTATTCTGTTATGTATAGAACTGCTTCCTTGTCTCTAAGCTCCAGGGACGTGGATTTGAGGGAAGGACCACTCACTGGATAAGGAACTGGCTGGACGGCCGCACTCAAAGAGTTGTGGTCAATGGCTCAGTGTCCAAGTGGAGACCAGTGACAAGTGGTGTTCCACAGGGGTCATTACTGGGACCAGTGCTGTTTAACATCTTTGTTGGAGACATGGACAGTGGGATGGAGTGCACCCTCAGCAAGTTTGCTGATGACACCAAGCTGTGTGGTGTGGTAGACATGCTGGAGGGAAGGGATGCCATCCAGAGGGACCTTGACAGGCTGGAGAGGTGGGCCCATGCAAACCTCATGAAATTTAACAAGGCCAAGTGCAAGGTCCTGCACATGGGTCGAGGCAATCCCAAGCACAAATACAGACTGGCCGGAGAATGGATAGAGAGCAGCTCTGAGGAGAAGGACTTGGGGGTGTTGGTGGATGAGAAGCTGAACATGAGCCGGCAGTGTGCGCTTGCAGCCCAGCAAGCCAACTGTGTCCTGGGCTGCATCAAAAGAAGCATTAGCAGCAGGTCAAGGGAGGTGATCCTCCCCCTCTACTCTGCTCTCGTGAGACCCCACCTGGAGTACTGTGTTCAGATGTGGGGCCCCCAACATAAAAAAGACATGGACCTGTTGGAGAGAGTCCAGAGGTGAACCACAAAATTAATCAGAGGGCTGGAGCATCTCCCCTATGAGGACAGGCTGAGAGAGTTGGGGTTGTTCAGCCTGGAGAAGAGAAGGCTCCGAGGGGACCTAATAGCAGCCTTCCAGTACCTGAAGGGGGCTACAGGAGAGATGGGGAGACACTCTTTACCAGGGAGTGTAGTGAGAGGACAAGGGGTAACGGGTATAAGCTGAAAGAGGGTAAATTTAGACTAGACATTAGGAAGAAATTTTTCACTATGAGGGTGGTGAGGCACTGGAACAGGTTGCCCAGAGAAGCTGTGGATGCCCCATCCCTGGAGGGGTTCAAGGCCAGGCTGGATGAGGCTTTGAGCAACCTGGGCTAGTGGAGGGTGTCCCTGCCTGTGGCAGGGGGTTGGAACTTGATGGTCTTTAAAGGTCCCTTCCAACCCAAACCATTCTATGATTCTGTGATTCTATGAATACAGAAAACTTACTTTGTGACTTCTGCATTTTGTTTGAATCTCTATGCTGAAAATCTCAATTACAGGATTACTTTTTTTTTTTTTTTTCCTGTGGCATATGTCTCCTGTCTGTGCCCAATGCAGAAGAGTACTCAGGTATCTTCAGAAGTTTGGACTAACACACAGGTACAGAGAGGTCAGCCTGACTAGGGCTGCTCTGGGCTGTAGGTGTCAAGACAGAACCTGGAGACAAGAACATAGGTTAAAAAAAAAGGCAGAAGCTGTTCAAGTACTAGGCAAATGGATAGGAATAGTAAAAGCTATATGTTGAACAATTCTCTGTACTTCTTAAAAACAGGCAAAGCCCTTGATTAGAACAGATTCCACTGGTATTAGTCAGGATGGAATACATCTGATAGAGGTCTGACATAGAAACAGTCCTGGGGTCTTTTTTCACACAGATAGCAATGGGATGTCTATTACTAGATTTTTTGTAGAGACTTTAATTGCTGGGAAGTGAGAGATTGTTAATAAAGCTGTGGGTTTTGTTCACCTCACACATTGCATTCCTATCACATAATAGATTAGTGACTTTGCCTTTTTTCTCTGTTTACGTTCTGACAGCATGTGGCCTGGGCTGTCTAAATAGTAAATTAGTGCAAATACTGCTAATGTGTACTGCAAGCTCTTAAAGAAAAGGAAAGACCACAGCTTATGTTGTGCTGAAATACTAAGTTATATGAATGTATGTCTACAAGAGCAATAGAATTGATGCCACATATAGTTCTTGAGTTTTTTTTAACTTTCATATTTGTTCATTTAAAAAAAAAGGGGGGGGACGGACGGATGAAGATATATTTTACATTATTATAGGTCAAGCACAAGACCTAGAAGCATAGACTCTAAATTTTGAGTTTATGTGAAAAAGAATGATCAAATGTAACAGGAATGTTTTGAAACCAGAATAAAAAACTTGTGGAGAACATTACAGAAAAAAACCCCAACAACCACAGTGCTGTGCTCACGCCAGTGAAGCTCAGAACACATCTGGTGATTTTCTTTTTTACCACAGAAAAAAAATCTATGTCCTTCAGGGGGCTTCTGCGAAGGATAATGTGAGCCAAGTGGCTAAGCACTCTGCAAAACTGGTCCCCAAGTAAATGAAGTATAACGGAGAACATTAATGAGGGACTATAAACAAAGTGTTTGAAGTTATTCTCATCTGAGTAATCTCTAAAGCTGTGCGTTACAATTTAGAACTTGTTTGAATTCCAGTGTGAAATCTGTCTTTCCCGAGTTTATTCCTGATGATTCACTGTGAGTATTTGACCTGACTTTGATTTGGTTCATGATTCTCATTTCTGTTTTACAGGCTCAGTTTGATATTGCTGTTGCAAGTGAAATTATGGCCATCCTGGCACTTACCACCAGCCTGCAAGACATGAAGGAGAGGCTGGGGAAAATGGTGGTGGCCAATGACAAGAAAGGAGAACCAGTAACAGCGGAGGATTTGGTATGTTCAGTGCTGTAGACCTGTGAATAACCTTTGGTGTGTTTGTTTTGCCTCTTGAAGCATTAGAAAGGCAGGTGCATGCCAAGGATTTTGCTTTGAAAAGCACAGTCAGATATCGAAGATCAAGTTCTGGGCCAAAACTTGCTCACAATGAGAACAAGATGTAGAACTCATTTCTCCAACTCTCTGGTAACATCTGGTTCAGGAAGTCTCTGGTCTCCATAATGTGCTTGGATAGTTTTCTGCAATTCTTCAGGCAAACAAATTTGGTGCTGGAGGGAGTCAGAGTATGGGCTTCTATTTGAGTGAGCTGGTAATGTTTGCTACTGTACTTGTAAAGTGTACTCAGATGTTACAGTGCTTATAACACTCAATCAGACTGGAAACGAGCTATTCTTAATTCATAGGTTGCTGACCATGCTTGGGACAGGATTATCTCTTTACATCATTAAGACTTTTTTCTTCCTTCTCTTCTTTAGTTTCTGTTTCCTCCCTGTCTACTTGAGCTTCTGAAAAGAAGTCCATATGTTCTTCCTTTGTATCAAATTTTAGCCTTTATAGCTGGGCTGTGAGTCAGTAAACAGTAGCTGGAAGCTCACACATGTTTGTGGATGGCAGATTCTGGTGCAGCCAGAAGCTACCAGAGTAGGCTCACTGTGGTGGGCACTTGTTTACTGTAACATTACATTACTTGAATTCTGTAGCCTAATTACTAAATTAAGTTCATATATTGCAGATTGACAGCACACCCTAAATACAATAAATATAATAATGCTTTGCTTTTATGCTTTTTTATCCAAAAATATCCTCATAGGAACTGTGATATGTCTTGGAGCCGTGCTTTCATGCCACCCTGCTGGCGTGACTGCCTGTATCACACAGGCTATGTGTGTTCTTTCCTGTTTGTCTTTTTTATGTGGACATCTGCACAGACTTACTTCGTTTTCAGAATGAACAAAGGAACCGGTATCCTGCCTTGTCAGCAAAGATAGCAAATCCACAAGCCAGGAATACCTTCACAGCCTTAGCGGACTCCAGTTTAATAAGGAAATGAAAATGTAATATCCTAGCTTTCCTTGATTTAAAATTGAAATGAAGATAAGGGTACCAAAATTTCTAAATACAGTCATCATTAAAATTCAAAGCAAATCAACTATTCCCAGTTATACAGGAGGTATGAAGAACTACATTTAATATTCTAGCTGTTGAAGTTTTCATTTTCCTTTTCAATTGCATAACTTTGCCTTGGCCAAATGGAAGGGGGAAAGGCATAAGTTACCTTATAACACATATGCAAAAACTTTAAAATAATTCAGTGTCAGAATTAAAACTACATTTGAAATACGTAACTTTAATCTTGTTGCTACTTTTGTATGAAAGTGCTTTAATGTATTAATACTGCAAAATATTTAACTTGTCTAAAACCACTTAATGCTGATCAGCTTGATGAAAGAAAGCAGTCTGTTTCATCTATAGTTGCTCTGTGGAAATATAATCATAAGGCTGAATATATGAATAGCGCACAAAGAACTTCAAAATTTTTCCACTGTGTCCCTAAAATGAAAGTAGTGTTCAGCAAAATGTCTGTTACTGATTAGGTTTTCTTGGCCTTTTTTTGAACAAACTTCCTATGCTTAGCATCTCAATCATTTGATGGTGTCACTTGTGCGCAACATATGTTTCTAGTTCTTCTGTAAAGCCGTGTTCTGTATTTTACAATAGAAGAACTGCCCAGAACAAAAAAAATTCATCACGGTGTCATGGATGTGAATTATGACCATCTGCAGCTATGCTGCTGCGTTCTTTTTCTTCTGCAGGTTCTCTTCATGCCATGCACAGGGAGGACTGGAGTGCATATCATGATTTTAGAAGTGCAGAAACTCCTACCTCCTTTCCTGGGCAGTGTGTTACAAATGAGGGTGATAGCTATGGGAAGAGTAAGAAGCTGGTGAAGGCAGAACAGTGCCTTTTTAGAGAATTTAGTTCTATTCCAGAGCTTGTGTGTGATGCTGTGTCTGTGCAAACTGATTCTTACGGTACATGAGGGGTTGTGCAGTCTTCAATCTGGCTTGATACTAAGGAGCTAAACAGCTGAAATCTTATGGAAAGAGTACAACACCATCAAGAGCTTTGAAACTGGAGAAATTATTTTATGTTGTCTTGGGTTGAGCATCAAAAATATGTGAATACTTTTGAGTATGATCCTTGTGTTTGAGAGTTTCTCTTCTTAAAACAGCAACAATTGTTCATTTCTGCAGACATTAACATTGGTGAAGAAGTCGGATACAGTGGTGTTGGGATTTAAGAAATGTCAAAAAAGGAAATTAGTAGTGGGTTTTCTTTCTAAGATTTATTTATCAAATTAACTACTGGTTACTTTGGCAATGGGAGAGAGCTTATGAATAACTGTACTGCACTTGTGGATGTGTACTGTACAAAGTTGAATCCTTTGGAAACAGTAGGGGGATGTGTATAATCATAGAATCATAGAATGCTTTGGGTTGGAAAGGACCTTACAGATAATCTAGTTCCAACCCCCCTGCCATGGGCAGGGACACCCTCCACTAGCCCAGGTTGCTCAAAGCCTCATCCAGCCTGGCCTTGAACCCCTCCAGGGATGGGGCGTCCACAGCTTCTCTGGGCAACCTGCTCCAGTGCCTCACCACCCTCACAGTAAAGAATTTCTTCCTAATAGCTAGTCTAAATCTGCCCTCTCCCAGTTTAAATCCATTACCCCTCATCCAGCACTGCATGCCCTGGTAAAATGTCCTTCCCCATCTCTCCTGTAGATCCCTTGAAGTACTGGAAGCTGCTCTAAGGTCCCCCCGGAGCCTTCACTTCTCCAGGCTGAACAACACCAGCTCTCTAAGCCTGTCCTTATGTGGGGGTATTCCAGCCCTCTGATCATCTTTGTGGCCCTCTTCTGGACCCGCTCCAACAGCTGGATGTCCTTGCGTTGGGGTGCCCAGAACTGGGTCTCATGGGAGCAGAGTAGAGGGGCAGAATCACCTCCCTTGACTTGCTGGTCACACTTCTTTTTATGCAGGCCAGGATCCGGTTGGCCTTCTGGGCAACGAGCGCACACTGACGGCTCACATTCAGTTTTTCATCTACTGACACACCGAAGTCCTTCTCCTCAGAGCCACACTCAAGCCATTCTCCATTCTGCCTGCTGCTTGCGCTGCCTGCGTTGCTACCGTGCTTCTACAAGCCCAGCTTTTGACCCCTCTTTATTTGGACTGCACAAGATGTGACTCTTCCTTGTACGTGTTAGAAAAGGATTCCTGTAGGATCCAGAATCTTTGCTTGTGCTCCAGGTGTCCAGACCCGGAACTGATCCAACCCGGTGCAGACTGTAGATTCGGTTGTTACAGCTTGGGCTGGAAGCATACCGCACATTGCGGCTAAAGCATTCTGGGCAGGATGGGGCAAGGCTAAGCATTCACTAATGAGTGTCTGTGAACTGTAATTTTCATTTTCCCAAGGTTTATATCTTGAGCAGATTTTCAGATGTGGTAAGAGGTTTGATATGAAGCCATTCTCCTGAATTTTCATCCTTTTGGATCAGGGTCAGCTCAGAAAGGAAAGATCTCAAGACAACTGAATGCAGGAAAAACAGTATACATGTTTTCCAAATACTCTCGATCCAAGAACGGTTCAATCATTTTGACTTAAATTTTCATAAAACAAAATCAAGTTTAAAACCTTGAATCTATCATAGCCACTTGACATGGAACATTTTAGCCCAAAGAACTGCAATTGCATATAGTTTTAACAATTTTTAAAGGCAGCTTTATCCTGCGAAATACCACACAACCTGAATAATGGGTGGTGGTCTGTCCTACCTGTCACTTATAAAAATTCTGGGGTTCATCTTTTACATGTACTACCCAGACTGAATTTTGAATGTTTGACAGTAGTCTTTAGTTCATTGGAATCTATGTGAACCAAAACCATGAAACCCTTCTGTATGATTTGTTTCCAGATGTACACACAATATACTTCACAAAAACACAATTGCTCTTAACTTTTGCTTTATATACAATATATTCATAATAATACAATGGTAAACCCTAAAATACACATTGGCAGATATAAACCAGATGCAAAGGCAGGCTAGCAGTAATAGAAAAAAGATAAATTTAATATTTCATGAGTTGAGAAGACTCCCTCCACAAGAGTGATGGATTAAGTATCTGTCCTCCGTAATGGAACATGCAGAAGTCTTTGCCAAAATGTGGTGCTCATTGTACAGTATTTTTAAAACTGAATTGCCTTTTGGCTTTTACAGTGTAGTAGAATTTTGATGGACACATGCCGTATCTTCATGTGAAATTAAATGGGTGTGTATGCCCTAGATCAGTATTTCAGCAGCTATGAAAAATATTAAATAAGTATGTCACTTTTTTTTTAAATAAGACTAGTTCTCCACTTAGTTTTTGTGTCGTGCTGTTAGATTTCAATAATTGCAGGACTAAAAAAAATAGCTTCGTATTTACTTTTATAATTGATCTGTCAGCTGAATATATTTTGTTCTCAGATTCATCAGAAACATTGTGCACATACTTCCCTTTAAACACAAGTGGTTGCAGTTCTTCTCAGCTTATGGTTTAGGGTTTCATTTTTTACAGCACTGATAGTGCAGAAAAATACTATCATCTTGTTAGAAACTACAATTTCATATGAAGTGAAGTTACAAGTACTTAATTATTTTTCTAATCAAGAAAAGGGTTTTTCTCTGCCTTTAAGTCTGTGTAACCGTTACTCATTTCACAGTAGTTGCTCTCAATCACCTTCCTTCTCATCTGATGCTGGCTTTCATTTCCACTCTTGCTAGACTTCAGAGACTGCTCCCCTGGACGTTGCTTTGAAAGTACTTTGGTTTTTCATCTAAGCTTGCCTTTCTTGTGTCATGTGTGTAATTTATTTTGTTCTCTATGATCTTTGCTGTCCTGGGGAGCATACCTGCCCCAGCAGCCGGTGGATAGATGGAAGGGGTATTACTTTCAGAAGTACTTGGGATCAGTTCCAGGAGGGAACCTAGGAGAGTTCGGTGTCCATGGACATTTGATTCAGAGTCCTACTTCTTTCTTCTGAGAGTGAGTTAGTGGAAAGCTAATGATCCTTGGTCTCTTTCATGCTTAATTGGTGTTTAAGTGTCTACGCCTCTTATTCTTTTACAAAAAAATTATCTGCCTTCTCTGAATTGGAAAATGGGAACCTAATTCCTCTGAGAATCAGATCCAGGACTTTGAGTGAGCTGTGGGAATTGTTTGCTAGCTGCTTGGAGGATTGGGGATATGAAGGAATGGAAACTATTCTGTCAGAGTCATGTCAGATAGATATGAAAACTGATATTGAATGTTTAGCTTTTAAAGATTGTTGCTGACACCAAACCTGTTTAAGAAGCACGGAAGGCAGATAGACATGATGTGTCCATTTGGAGTCTTTGCATCTTTTTTCTTTGCTTTCAGCTTCAGATGCAATGAGTTGTTGTGTCCAGAATGTGTATCTAATATGGATGAAGTTTCCCAAAAAGTTAAAATGCATAGGAAGTATTTTTTGCTTCACTATTTTTGTCAAATGGGTGAAGAACTATCAGAAAGCAAAGGAGACGGGATTTGAGCTGTTGCCATCTAGGAGCGGGAGGGGAGAAAAAGGTGTCCTGATTTTATTTTATTTTTTTCTTCTCCCTCAGAAGCCTTCTTCCCAATCAACATGGCTTGGGTTAGTAAATGGCTGTTTGCACGCTTGCTTTGAAAGATCTGGTGTTCTCATCCAGCATGAAGCAGACAACAGAAACCCCTAACTGGGACGGCTACAGTTGGCATGAGTTAACACTTGTCAGTCCTTGGGCAGGTTGCCCAAGAGGAGCATTAGGGCTGATCTGTGGCTGCTCAGGTAGTTAACCTTGCCATTGACCAGTTGGAAGATCTGATGTAAAGTTTTCCATTTGGCTTTTTTTTCCTCCAGAGAGTAGCTGTTACAATTGCCTTTTATGTAGTAAGACTGTAAACTATCTCAGCGTTCATGCGCTGAAAATTTTCAGCAGCTGTTTCTCTTTCAGCATAATGATGAATAGCTTATGCTATATGATGATGGAAAAACTGGGATAGAGGAAGAAAATGTAAAATTAACCAACCTTTTTCCTCAGATATTTCTGTTACCTATAACCTCCTAACTATTGTTTGTAGATGGATCTGCTTTCCATGAGACAGAAGACAAAAAACTTCTCTAGGTGTTTTAGTTTTGTGTTGCTAGCAACTGGTGGTGATCATCGTTTCCTTCAGCTGGGGGTGGAAGGGGAAGAAGTGTGCTTCTGGTCTGAGAAATTCTGTCCCAGCTGTCTGCTGAATTCATCAAACAGCAAGAAAAAAAAAAAGAGTATATTGTACATTCTGATTTTTTTATTTTAATGAGTTCAAATTCTGCACTATGATCAACAGGAAAAAGAATATATCTGTTTTGATAAATTAGTAGGATTAAAAACGGGTTTAATGAAGAAATTGCTAGGATTTAAATTTGTTCCATTTCATTTTAAATTCTTAGAGCTGAAACTGGGTGTTCACTATTTTGTAAGTGCTTCAGATATGGAAGTGAATCATATCAGTTTTATAAAGCAAGTTCTTATATTGAACAGATTTAAAATTTAATATCCTACGAAAAATGCCCACTTTGGAAAGACTTTTACAAATTACTAAAACACAAGAAATCAAAGGCAATACTAATGGCAGTTATTTTAACATGGCCATAAAAAGCAAACTCTTTTATGGATAAAATATTGAAGTCATATATTCTAAACAGCTGAAAATTTTATGGGATACTGGTTAAATGAAACTTTATGGAACATTGTTTTTGAGATTTGTTCTGCATTTTTAAGTTATCTAAAATAATTAGTTTATAATCTTACCAATTAATTTGTAGCAGTGAAGGAACTTGTGGAAGTGCAAAGGAATAATAATTTCATTTCTCTTTTTAACATGTTTTCCATTTGCCTTGCATTTAGGCTGTCAGCTTTGGATTCAAATGAGAGTAGCTGGGTATAGGTATGACTTCCAGGCTGCTTCCATGGAAGTGATGGAGCCTCAGGCATTGCCACAGAGGGCTGGCACACTGGTGTGTCTTTGCTTTTTGATCCTATCTTCTAGAATTGAAACATTAAGAAACAGAAATCTATTCTTTGCTAATTCAGAAGAGGGAAAACTATGTTGTCTTGCTACCAGTTTCTCATATTGTGTCTCTGTGGGTCTATTTGTGTTTGTAGATATTGGGAGTTTACAAAATGAAAAGAGTGAAGAATATCTTCTTTACTTTGCTCTTCCCCAAAGAAACACTTCTGTGCTTTAGTAGAAACCAGTTCTACTATTTTCATTTGAATTAATTTTTATCCAAGGCTGAATATTCTGCTGCATTTTCCTCTGAAGTCTTATGTTCAGATGTGATCCTCACAACGGGGAAACTTGAATTTGTGCAAAATACTATACATCTGTAATGACCACATGCTTTTATATCTCTCATCTGTCTGTCATTTGGATTTTCTCACCAAGTTTGATTGATGAAATTTTGGGTTAATTGGCAGGAGCTGTGTTGAGAATTACACAGGTGCTATTTTCATTGCTCTTCTTTATTTGAACATTACTGTTCTGCTCTTAATAGGCTATTCAGGTAATGTATCCCTGTTTCTCAACCTTCATTTTAAACAGTTGCAGCAGCTGGTATTTTTATTTGGCTTTAATGTTTCTTTTCAGTATGATAATGTATTAAATTCGTTTTTTATGTTCTCCATCAAGCCTGGGAGCCCCTCCTTATAACACTAGTGCATTTTTTTTCTATCCATGATCTAGTTCTTTCAAAACAAAATACATTTTCTTCTGCACACTATTAGACTATATAACACTCTGTAGCCAGTGTTTTCTAAAATTAGCATTGATTTTATTGTAGAGGAATGTCATAACTTTATCTTATTTTAAATCCAGTCATGTGAAATTTATACTTAATATCCCATAAAATTTTTAGGGAGGAGTAAGAGTTTTAACAACTGAAATGTAGCAATTCACTCAACTCCTTTTGTCCTCTCATCATCACAGTAAGGCACCTCTAACTTTTAATCTTGTGATGTATTCATTATCTACCCCTGCTCAACTCTTTCATCTGCTTTCATCCTGTCTCTATTATGTATATATTTGTAAAAGTCTTGAAAAATACCCTCTCTGGTTGTTGCTACCTATTGATTCATGCTATTGATTCTGTCTTGAAAGAAATACATCTGTCATTTCTTTAGGCAGTTTTAGCAAGTTATTGCCTTCTTGCTTTCTCAGTCTCAGTGGCCTTTGCTTCCGCTTCATCTTTTGTTCCCGTGAACATCCTCGTGCTGATCACTTAATAAATCTTTTTCTGGTCACTTCATGAAATAGGAAGAATATTTGCCTACTGGCTTTTAAGTACATCCAGCCCAAAAATTGTTACTATTTCTGGCACACTCTGTAAATACAGTATGTTAGAAGTCTTGAGGTAACATCTAGATAATTTCTTTTTGCAACACTGTGACACTGCTTATCCATTATGGTTTATGGGCACACTTTCTTTTCCTCCTTTGCAGTGTAGCGGTTTTTTTCCTTGTTTTAACTGTAAGCTTAAGTGTAACTCAGAAATGTTGCACGTCAGAATTTATTTCCTTAAAATGTGCATTCTTTTGTTTTTTAGGGAGTAACAGGTGCTTTGGCAGTTTTGATGAAAGATGCAATTAAGCCCACACTAATGCAGACATTAGAGGTGAGTATGGCTTATCATGCCTGCCCTTCTCCGGCTTTCAAATTCCATATTGTGCTTGTCCTGCTTCTCTCCAGTGACTGCACTTAATTTTCAAGGTTCAGGCCAGGGTCAAATCCGTAAAGGCAATTTAGCAAATGTTCATTTGTGTATGTTAACTAATCAACTCTATCTGCATTTATACCTTTTTGGTGTGGTTTTTGGTTTGGGTTTTTTTTTTCGTTTCTTTGAGACTGGCTTTGGTCATAATTTTGCCTAGTGTGGCAAACAAGCTGCGGTGCACTGCTGAACTGCTTCTGAGCACACTGGAAGGCAGGTTGGGCTTCCAAGTAGTAGACTTCCTTCTGTTTCCCATCTGCTCTTCTAAGGAAGTTTCCTTTTTATGTGTGTTCCCATCATGATTCCCACAGCCCAGCATTTTGAGTGGAAGGCAGATGCTGAGGCCATTCTATTCTGTATTGTATTTTGTGCCATTCAGAAACACAGGAGGTCCTTTTGCCTGTTCATGCTTTTGAAAAAGACAGCTCCCAGCCACTCTGTCTTGCCATAGTGCCTTCAGGGACTAAATGGACCTTTGCTGGCCTGTGGGAGTAATATTTTACACTCACCCTAGTGAGCTTTCTTCCAGCAGCTCAAAGAATGCAGAATTAGTACGTTCTAACTTCATGACTGGGCAGTCTAGTATTGTCTAGACTGCATTTGGAGAAAAAATACATTCTTGAAGGTTTGACCATCAAATTTACATAGCTGGAATATTTCACGACAATTCCTGGTATGGTGAAAAGTTGAAGAATGTAGAAAGATATCAGTGCAATCCCAGGTTGGTAAAAATTTCTCGTTTTTAATTCATGTGTCAAAATGATAACTACCTTTTTGCTTTTGTGTTTGGATGGGGGAAACTTCATACTCTCAGGGAATATTAGAAAAATAGTCTATGTTATTTTACTGTAGCCATCTTTTACAAGAATACGTTATTTTACTGTAGCCATCTTGTCCTGCAAAGACCATCCATTCTTTCACATGGCTGTATGAAGAATATATGTGTGTGTCAGAATTTAATATAATATCCAATAGCAGAAACTGGAGGTCATGTAAGATCAAGAATGTCATGGCCAGAACTGTGTATTAAATTGCCACTTGGGTAACAATGTGTGTGTTAAACATCGGTGACAAGGTAGCTTTGATAGCATTTGGTCTGCATCACTCTATTTGCACTTGGCTTATCTGTTAGAAAATAATGTGGTTCTATTGCAGTGTTCTAAAAGACAATTATAAATGGCAGAAAAGTTTCTTTTGATCGATAGCTATTTGGTTCTAGGACTTGAATGCTTTTTTTTTCCACTGCATTTCTTTATATTCACGTTTCTATGCAATGAAATGCCTGCCTTTTGTGTGGTACTCTTTCCTAGTCTAATCTATGCTATGACTGAAGTATCTGCCAACTTTCTTCAGACACTATTGCTTGTTAGAAGGACTCTGACCACAGTACCCAAAGATATTTTTCCCCCAAATTCTTCTTACAAAGTTATTTTTCATACAGCAAACTAAAGCATCTCAGAAGACTGCTTCATGCTCCGCTCCTGCCATTTGACTCTCAAAGATGAACTTTTGTCACCCTTTGTATACCTGTTGGCTTGCAGGCTAATATGAGTCACCTGCCCAAGAATGGAAACCTCCATCTTATGTAAATCTTTTCCGCGATAGTGCTGCACTTTGGCTGATGTATGCCGCTTAGGCTGTGTCATTGCTCTTGTGTAGAAATGCAATAGCCTACTCTGTTATTGCCCACGCTGTTGTTGCTGTTCTTGAGCCTCAAGCTTATGTCATGTCCCATTTTGTGAAAAAATACCTTTCATTATTTTTAATTATTCATGTTAATAGCTTTAAGAGCTGCTAATTTTAATAGCTTCAGTTTTTCAAGAAGAAAAAGGAGGGAGGACATAGAATAAGAAAGATATTTTTCCCTGGACATTTAAATGTAGCACAGTAATCTACCTCTGAGTTTAGAGCCCTCAAGCATGACAGATTTTAAACCAAACTAATCCAAGTATACCCTGAGGTGGTGGACGTAATGCCTCTTATACTGTAGGGAACAATATATTTCTGATGTGTGTAAATTGCAAATATCTTCTCACAAACCGGAAATTAGGAGATTTGAAGCCTAAATCACACTTGAAATAATCCTGATAAGTACCATCCAAAAGAAGAGGAACCTCTTAAGTTTCTGAAGAGGAGGATTCCAATAGTAATTAAGCAACATAATCCTAATCCCTTCAGGGAGAACAAGGTCTCAATGCAAGTGTAAGGACCTTTAGCAACAACACCACGACTTGATAACAGTAAATTCAGAAAGGATCCTGTGACAAGTACATCCAGTATCTACAGCGCACTGGTGGTGTAAAAACCAGAATAATATGATTAAAAAGAACACAAATGCAGCTCAGACTGTGCTGTGGACCTCTCCTGCAAGTAGGGATGAAACTGTTCACCAAAGCAGATCTTCCAGATCACTTTGGTATTGGGGAATGGCAAAAAGACTGTCTGAGGAGGTGGAGCAGGTGACCTTCTGGATAACTTCTAGCTGATACTGATGGTTAATATGGTAAAATTTGTAAGTGATAGCGTCTGTGGGTAGCAGCAGCTGAAAGTAGCCATTGCAGAGATAGCCACACTCATCTGTGATCTGGCAAAGAGCCTGTAGATGGGAATATTGTTAAGCTGTGGAGGTCTGAGTTGTTGCTTCTAGGCACCTATGAAAGGGGAGAAGAATGACCTACTTGGTAGATTTGCAGCAGCTTTACATCGGCATCTGCATGCACTGAAGAAGAGGTTTGGAAGTTCATAAATGAAAAACGACTGAATGCCAGTCCTGCGTGGATCCGAACTGGCAACTTGTGTCAGTGCTTTTTTTCATATGTGAGTTGATGTGTGTATTTTAAGTTGCTGTGTTTTAAAGTGGTTTCTTGGTGGGTTGAGTTCCATCGCAACCCTGCTACTCTGTCACCAGAAATGCTCCCTCAAGGCGTTAGTGATTGACAGTGTTTTATATGCAGGAATGACAGTACAATCTGAAAATGGGAAGCGTGGGGCACTCCACCTATAATAACTGTAGGCTTCAGTAGAACTTATGTCCAATGCTCTGGAATTGAGATGACTTTGTTTGAAAGGTACATAATGATTTCATAGTGTTTATCCACGTTTGTCATGACAGATTTGTTCCCTTGTGAACTGATCCCTTAGTGTTTAGCATTTATTTATACCATGCATAACAGAGCAGCTGCTCTATGGGACAATGCTTTGTAGTTGCCGGCTGGCTGCTCTGGGATGGTCTGCTCATGTTACATTTGAAGTGCCACTCACGGTAAAGATGAGGGGAGGATGGTAATAAGTATTATAAACATCCATCTAGCGGCCAGATAACTTCAGATATTTATTGACATTCATGGTTTATTTTCTTCTAGTAAAACTTGGATAATAAAATTTCCTGTACTGAGAACAGTCAGCAGAATGCATCCCTGTGCCACTGTTTGTTTCTCCGTATAGTTTATTAGGACAGTAACAAAAATAAGTGACACTCTTTGGAGTGGGATGGATGGACTGAGACAGGGTTACTGAAGCTGGCCCGAGAAGACATTGTTGTCCCTGTTCCAGGGTATGCCTGAGGCTCCTCAGGTTCCGCTGGAGTTTGCTCCCTTCAGAACCTAGACTTCATTTTTCTCCCAGGACTGGCCTTGTAAAAAGACCATTCAAATAACTCCTGCTTTTCTTCTGGTGATTTTCAGAGCTCCAGGGGAACATCTGTCCATGCCAGTGTGTTTGTATTTCAAGTTAGTGGCAGGGGCCTCTTGGCTACTGATATTCTGGATGTTAGACCCCACGATCCAAATTTCCTTCCCATCCGTGTTGTGTGGATGAACTCTTGGAAGTACAGTTGCACAGGGAATGTTGTGGAGCCCTCTGGCCCCCTCTCTGCATAGGTGCCACAGTACAGGCTGGGCTGCCCGAGTCATCTGTGCTTGGGCTTCCATACACCACATCTGCACATGTGTGCTCTGGGCTCTAAGGAGAGCGGCCCTGTAGTTGCTTGCCACAAGAAAGCAAGGGTTTTGAAGAGTAAAATTAAACTTAGTAATAAAACGCAAATCAGAATAAATCCTGTGGATTTCAATCTGGTAGCTGAAAATAGCAGTCTTATGTATTTGAATGTCAGCAGGGTAAATGCCGAGTTAAAGTAAAACTTAAGGAATTAAAACCTATACATAGGTTGGTGGAAGTGCTTTGCATTTTATTTTGTATAAGTTATAAACTCTGTGGGATAGAGGTAATCTTTTATTTTGCACAGCATCTCCCATTAGATTGATGCCTAAATACAATTAAGAGGTGTTGAAGGTGTACATAGTTCAAGTTAATTTTATTGCATAAATATGTAAAACACAGGTTGATATTGCAGTGTGTGATCATCAGCAGATAGCAAGCAAGAAAAAAGTAAACCTTAAGTAAACATTACGAAGTCAGTATGTTATGATGATGATAATCTGCATCATTCCTTTTGTTACAGGGTATAATTTCTGGTTTATTTACTTTTTCTGCTCCTGTTCTGCTGTTTCTTGTCTAAAATGTATGATGCAGAGTTGTCTTCAGATTGTAGCTTAATTGTCTAGTTTTTGGAGAATATCCCCTGCCAATATGTGTGCATATCCTCCTTTTTCCAATCTCAGGTTAAAAAAAAAAAAAAAAAAAAAAAAAAAAAAAAAAAAAAAAAAA
>WKFP01014378.1:2261737-2274846 GCA_011057875.1 Pterocles orientalis
GCAACAGTGGGAGAGCAGGCAGAGGCTAGCTTGGTTTATGTTAAGTTGAACTTGAGTACCTGTGGAACAGTGCCCTTGCAGAGGTACAGTAATGTGAAAGATGAGGTTTCTTATGCTAGCACCCTTAGACTAGCAGAGATGCAGGTTTGTAAGGAGGTGTTCTCTTCATATTGCCAGAGTTGGGTGATCACATCACTCACAGTGGTATCTCTAACCTCTATTGTTGCTAGTGGGTGAGAATATGATGGTGGTGCACTCTGTAGAACCTTGTGCCACATGGGCCATGTGCACTGGACTTCCTCTGGATCTTCAGGCAGGTGCGGGTTTCTCGGATCGTAATAGATGAGCTCCCGCACAGCCAGTTCCCTCAGGTACTGGATAGCACTGCCCATGTTGATCCACTTGCCTGGTTTGCATACAATGTCTTCCTTGTTGGGGATACCTCTGCCTCGCAGCGTGCATGAGCGGTTTCCAGAGGCTGCAGACTCCTGGCTCATTTGCAGTTTCTCTATTAATGACTTTATCCTTAGTAAAATTTGCCACCAGTCTAGCTTCTCCGCCTTCTAGATCCAGGCTACTGGCTCCACTGTCCCAGCATCTGAGCAGCCAGGTGAGAAAGGGCTCACCTTTCTTACAGCCATAATCTTGTTTAATGTCTCGCAGCTCACCCAGGGATAGAGATCAGGTGGTTACCATCTCATCTATGATTTCTTCCCCTTGGGCTCATGATGGCTCTGATCTGGAGGGGCCCGCCTCCTCACTGTCAGGTTCGTAAGCTTCTTCTTTCTTACGCTTGTTGACTTTCGTGTTTTCTTCTTCTGTACGGGGGCAACTGATAACAGCACGAACCATGAAGTGCTTTTTGGTGGTGTCTGAGTAGCAATGGTCGTGGTTGCTGTGCTTGGTGTCACCGTAGCATTTGTAGCAGCAGTGCTGGTGGCAGACGTTTTTCTCCATAGCTGCTTAACCCTAGTAAAGGCAGAGATGATGGACCAGTGGTGAATGTTATGTATAAACTGACATACATTCAGGAGGCCTAGCAATAGGATCAAACTGGTTTGAAAATCCCAACGATACTCAAAGTCCTCAAAAGCTTTTGCAAATGCTCTGGAGGAGAAGAGGACAGTGAAGGGAAATATCGCCTCCATAATTCTGTTACTGGCGTAGTTGGCAAAAATGTTCAGCAAGGGGTACCCAGAGTCCAGGGGTGATGCCACAGCTTCACTTAGCTTGGTGTCAACCGTTGTGAAAACAAAGATGAACTCTGACAACTTTTTCACTGCAGAACAGGCCATCAAAAAATAGCACAATGAACAGTCCCCTTAATCAGCCACACAATGTTCTTATTCCAACACCTACAGGTGATAACCCCACCCGCAAACAACAGAAGCATATATGGTGAATAAGGTACTACATTATAGAGCTCTAAAGCCAAATCCCAGAATGCATGAAAAAATGAAAACGGTTTCCTCAGCAGTAACATTTTAGGAAGCACAATCATAATGAATGCTTATTGGAAGTTTGGTATTGGGACCTGTGCTGTTCAATATATTCATCAACGACTTGGATGAGGGAGTAGAGTGCACCCTCAGCAAGTTTGCTGATGATACGAAACTGGGAGGAGTGGCTGACACGCCAGAAGGCTGTGCTTCCATCCAGCGAGACCTAGACAGGCTGGAGATTTGGGCGGGGAAAAATTTAATGCAATTTAACAAGAGCAAGTGTAGAGTCTTGCATCTGGGCAAGAACAACTCCAGGTACCAGTATAAGTTGGGTACTGACCTGTTGGAGAGTAGTGTAGGGGAGAGGGACCTGGGGGTCCTGGTGGACAGCAGGATGACCATGAGCCAGCACTGTGCCCTCGTGGCCAAGAAGGCCAATGGCATCCTGGGGTGTATCAGAAGGGGGGTGGTCAGTAGGTCAAGAGAGGTTCTCCTCCCCCTCTACTCTGCCCTGGTGAGACCGCGTCTGGAATATTGTGTCCAGTTCTGGCCCCTCAGTTCAAGAAGGACAGGGAACTGCTGGAGAGAGTCCAGCGCAGAGCCACGAAGATGATGAAGGGAATGGAGCATCTCCCTTATGAGGAAAGGCTGAGGGAGCTGGGTCTCTTTGGTCTGGAAAAGAGGAGACTGAGGGGTGACCTAATCAATGTTTATAAATATGTGAAGGGTGAGTGTCAGGAGGATGGAGCCAGGCTCTTCTCTGTGACATCCAGTGATAGGACAAGAGGCAACAGGTTCAAGCTGGAACATAGGAGGTTCCACTTGAATATGAGAAAAATCTTCTTTCCAGTGAGGGTGACAGAGCACTGGAACAGGCTGCCCAGAGAGGGTGTGGAGTCTCCTTCTCTGGAGACATTCAAAGCCCGCCTGGATGCGTTCCTGGGTGATCTGATCTAGGTGTTCGGGCTCCGGCAGGGGGATTGGACTAGATGATCTTTCGAGGTCCCTTCCAATCCCTAACGTTCTGTGATTTTGTGATTCTGAATGCTTTAATACACCCTGTTCAAGTCTGTCACTATCTCAAACTCTCGTGCCCCGCATTGGGCACTAAGAAAGGAATGTGATGGGTTTGTCCTTGACTGGGGGCCAACTCACGTACACCTGCTCACCCAGTTCCCACCCCCTGAGGATAAGGGAGAGAATTAAAGGGGCGAAGGGAAAAAAGAACTCATGGGTTGAGATAAGAACAATTTAATAACTGAACTACAATAATATTGAAAATAATACTATATACAAATATACAAATGAGTGATAGACGGTATTACTGCCCCCCCCCACCCGATGACCAAGGCTCAGCCTGTTCCCATCTAATGATCCCGGAGCAGGGAGAGTCCCGAAATCGTACTCACAGAATGGAGATAACAGTCCGAGAAGAAATTTAACTCTGTCTCACCTTAACCCAGGACAGATGCGTATAGATATGCTTATGTCATACCTACATATTGCTATAAATTACTTAAAGAGAACCAAATTACTTGAAAGTACTGTTTCTGTTTAAATGCATTGGTAATTGTAGAAAGGATGGGAGAGTTCTTTACATTGTTGTAGAATGTATATACTTTTTGTTATTATATGAATCAACCTATGTATTTACATATAGGGAATAGAAAGGTTTCTTATACAAACTTGTTAACTAGTGAACAAAAAGATAGAGGGGTATCGTCTTACACACATCTTTTAAAAAGTAACAACAAGTAATACCAATAAATAAATAAAAGATGGAAATCTATTGTAGATCATACTGACTTTGGAAAAAATGCTGAAGAAATACACTTTTGTAGTCTTTGAATAACAACTAAAATGTTGAACAGGTAGAAATTCTAGTTAATGTGCATTCCATTATCTTGAGGGCTTTCTTATTTTTAAATAATATTTGTTGATTTTCTACTTGTTAATTTTTGCTTGTTCACCTTTATAGATGTAAGTTTCCAATCTTCCTAAGTGTTCTGTGCTTAGAATAAATGTTCTCTGTCCTTTTTTTTTTTTCTCTTCAGATGAAGCAGCAAAGTGCACAGTGGTTTTTAGATCGTTGTTAGGGTATTACTAAAAATGCTAGTTCCTAGAGACAGTTTTGCTAACCTCTGCCCTTCTGATCCAATATAATTTGCAGAGATTGTCGGATATTTGCATGTAATACTTTCTTAGCAACAGCATTCTTGGGAAAAGTTTGCTTCCATATTCTGCTCTCACTTCTTATGGTTAGATAGGAGAAACTAGGGAAATGCTGACCTAAGAAAATAAAGCATTGCGGTTAAGGTAGTCATGAGGTTTTCAAGGTGGTCTGGGCATGTGTTGTGTGTTTATGTTTTCTTTTTAAGATGCGCGATCATGTCAAGGAAAAGGGTTATTTTTTCCAGTGTTAACTGTTGTATGACTAAAGTGTCTGTTCATTTCCCTCTAATAATCAAACATCAGTTCAAAGTAAGAACATTTTGCATTCTGGATACATTTATTTAATGTTCATAGAATTGGTATTTCATTAGGCCATGTTTGTTGTTATATGGCTTTGTGGGACGAAGAGCAAAAGCATTTAGGGTAGCTGACATTTTTCATAGGCTGGGTGAAGTGACTTTGTTTCTGCAGTGAGCAATCTTTTCACGTGGGAAGTCTGTTTTGTATCATTTGAATGGAAGTAGGCTGGAGGCAATCTTGATGCAGGTTTTGGAGCCCCACAAGTATCACCTTGGGTTTGGTTTCCCCTCCATTCAGTGCTTCCCTCAGGCACAGAGAGCATATCCTTGCGTATTCTTGGATTACATGCTCTTTCTTGGTCTTATCCACCTGTTTGTCTTTAGCACTTTTTGTTTTGTTTGTTTTTGGCCCTGGTTTCTGTGTTGGGAGACAAAGCAGTGTAGCTGCAATAGAGGAAAACCTTTGTGTGTTGCCAGCTAAAGGCTCTTGTATAGTTTTTATTCTGTAGAACACAAATCCCTGAAACTGGCTTCAAAATGAGACTGCCTTTGCTCTGCTGAGCAAAGAACTTCAGCATAATTTTTAGACCCTTGTTAGATTATTAAAAACAAAAGTTCTTAGTGGCCTGCTTAAATAGATTTTGCAGGTAGTCACAAGTGTGAATGGTTATTTTAATGTCTGTAATTAGGGTAAGCTTTATGGTTTAAAAAATTGTACTTAAAAGCTGACCCTGTAGTTAATTCTGACAGTAGGAAAGCAGGGCAGCTATACTGCAGTTCTGTAACTAGCTGAAAAAGTTTACTTGCTCACTCTTGCTAAAAGAAGAATTTTCACTGCTCCATGTTTCTCTTTTGCCACTGTTCTCAGGGAGTTTGTCCTTTCTTTGCATTGGATCTACCACCTTCTTGTATGAGCACTCACGGTTCATGTTTTGCTGTGTAGGTTAGCCGCTTAGGCAGCAAGAGGTGCTGCAAATAGCACAAGGTAAGTGGCGGAACTGCATGGCCAGCAGAGGCATTTTGGGAACCACGAGCTATGGGATTGGCTCTCAGCCTTGTGTGGCTGCATCCAAAGCAGGAACATAAGTAACCTGTGACTGAGTCTGCATTAAATTAATTTCCTGTATAGTAGAATAGATATCTTAATGTATGTATAGAATAAATATCATAATGTATTGTATCCCCGCCCATGGTAGAGGTGTTGGTACTAGATGATCTTTAAGGTCCCTTCCAACCCTAACCATTCTATGATTCTCCATATGCTGGCTCACTCATTGTGCGATGGGATGATGATATATATAATATGTGTATATAATATATATTTATTATTTTATATATTCATTTTTATTTAGATTTTTTTTCACTTAAGCCATAGGTATTTTAGAGCAGAACCTCCTGCTAAGTGTGTAGCCAGTACTAAAGAGAATAGCATGGCCTGAACTTGTACCACAGTTTCACAAATACAGATATTTTTTATTTTCTGTCCTGGCTTAAGCAACCTCCTTCCTCCAGCTGCTTGTTTCCAGTCCTGTGCAACTCCTCACCTGCCAGTGCACCTGTTTATAGAGCCATGTGATAAACTCAACTGAAGAGTTCGTCTTGATTGAAAACAACTGCTACCAAAAAAAATCCCCTTCCTTCCCCTCACAGACAGTGCCTGGGCAAACGGTTATGTGTGTGACAGGGGAAAGATGAGATAATATCGCATAAGGTGTGTTTTTGCTAAAATAAATATTTATAATATTATAGCCTCGTTTGGAGCTTTAAAGTGCCAGGAAAGCTACTGTGGATACACTAGCTACTCAGACTCAGCCTGCATTGGCGGAGCAGCTAAGCCGCTCTCCTTTCTCAGCCTGTGCTCAACTGTTTTTGCATGACATCCCGGCAGAAACCTATTGCCCTTTTTGTTGGCTTAGTTTTCTGCTGACTTAACACAGAAGCAGTTCAGGCCAGAGTCACAAAAACACCGGAGCTGATGCAGGGAGGGGCAGCCAGCAGCGAAGAACCCATCTGTTGTATAGGTCCCACTGTTTGTGTGACTGTGTGCCACAGCCAAGGCAAAAAAAAAAAAAAAATCCTCCCCAAATGTTCTTTTAAAATTTATTTTTAAACCTCACTTTCTCTCTCTGGCCTGCATCGCCTCTTTCTCTGCTTGCTGTGCATCTGGAATTGCGACATGCTGTGCCTTTTGAATAGCGGCCGTTAGCAACGATGCAGACAGTCTGGTTTGAAAAAAACTAAACAAAGTTAAGCCGTTGAGTCCTGTTGTGAACTCTCACTAATTGAAGGCGTTCTCTGCTTCAGTTTTGGGTATCTAAGTGAATCACAAGCCCTCATTTAAGTTCAAGATAGCGGAAGCCTTGTAGCTCAGCTTGTGCATTCCCTCTTCCCTGAGCCTAGTTGCTACAGCGCAACTCAGTCTTGTTGCTCTGTTTTTGAGTTCTCTCAGGACGAGTTTTGCCGCTGAAGTTTTAGTGCAATGTCTCAGCTAGACTTCTTTGTCTTGTCAGCTTTTGACTGCTCAGGCCTGTTTCCCTGCAAATTCCCCCCATCCTCGCTGTGAGCAAGCATGGCCCATTGAGGACGGCTGTGTGGCGCCGGCCGCCCCTGCACGGCACAACAGCCGGGCCATGGCCTGGGGAGTCGTGCTCTACGGCACGTTGAACATCCCAATCCTCACAATTGCGATAAGAGCTTTGCAACCTCTCGCGCATCTCTTCAACCCTTCTGGCAGCAGCCTGAAACCTGTTTCTGACATTTTGCTTTCCTTTTGTATGAAAGGTTTGCCTAAACTGGCCTGTTTAACCGGCTCTGCATTGCTTGCTTCTGGTTCCACTTCATCGTTGACCAGCAAGGACAGCTGACCTCTCAGCGGTGGCGGGGAAAGGAGCTTGGCATTTAGGCTGAGTCCTGCGCTGTGGCTGAGTGGGGAAATATATCTTTATCTGTATTTAGGCAATTTTTTCTGGTGGATTTTTTTGTTTCATTTTGTGATGTTAACCTCTTTCATTCCCCTTCTGTTCTTCATGGCTGTCCTCTGATGTTGGAACATCAAACTCGGGTGATCCACGGGAGCTGGTTAATACTGAAGGCCGCATGTGGTACAAATTGCAACTGAAGGTTTTACTGGCAGCCCTGAGGATAGGTTTGCCATTTCTGTAAAGCTTTAATTTTGACAATTTTCTCCTTGTGCTTGTGTTCTTATTTCATGGTTTAGGGGAGTGTATTTTGATTTACTGAAAGTCCTTTTCTGTGTCTCATCTTTCTCTCCTCCATGGTTTCCCACCATTACTTTGAGGAAGATTTTCATTATTTCAGAAGGGTCATGGCATTTTTTGCAAACAAGAACTTTAACCAGTTTTTTGGATGCCTACATTAGGGAGATTGCCTTAAGTTAACAAAGAATTGTTGTGTTTGTTTCTCTGTCAGCAGAAGTCCTGTGTCTGGACTAACACAATGTATGATGTATATGTAAGACTCTTGATTTTAATTCTAAAGGTTGCACTATTTAGGGAGGCAAGTGTTCTTTGTATTATTTTGCCACATAAAATGCTGTGGTATAGGAAAGAAACATTTCACAAAACAGAGTTCTGGCTGTTCTTAAACACACACAGACACACACACTCTCTTACTTCTCAGGGATTCGGACACAGTGTATGGGTTCAACAGCACTGTAACTGCTGCCAGGTAAGAGTCCTGGTCATAAGCACTGTGTGTATGCAGAACAAAAAAAAAAAAATAATAAAGTCCTTGTCCTAGAAAGACTTGCTAATTACTCGAAGGGCAAGAGTTGACAAGTGCCTACTGACAGCCAGCTGGTAAAGCACATAAAAATATTTCTTTATCACAATTGTATTGCCATCCTTCTCACCCAGCATTTTGGTTTTTGGTTTGGGTTTTTTTGGTGGGGTTTTTTTTTTTGTGATAGTTTCCAAGGGGGGAAAAATTCTTGGTGTATTCTGCAAGTAGACAAATGGTAAGAGGTTCTGTAGGTTTCAGGAGGCATATCTCATGTCAGGAAGAGCAGAGGAAGGAGTGCAAAGAAGCATCAATGAGATGGAATTTATTCTGGTTGCTGATGTCTCGCTAGGGACAAAGGTTTGTTTAGAGACGGGTGCCTTGAATTGCACTAGAAATGGAGGGGACTAGACTACAGAACCCGTATTAACTTGTCACTCTTTAGGTATGCCATGAGGGCAAAAATGTTTTGCAGTCCTTGTTTACTCTTGTGGGCATATATGTAGGCAACCTTGCTAAGAAGGGAAGGGAGATAACAATAAACACAAAAAAAGAGAGGGTAGTTTTGGTAACTGTATCGACACAGATTGCAGCTGGTCACTCCTTGTGGTGAGTCTGGTATTCAGCTCAGGAAGAGGGGATCATTTCTGATGCTTAACACATTTAACATCATCAGGGCTGCTTCTTACGTCACATCTCTGCTGCTCATTCCTCCTCCTGTGTTGGCTTAAAGCAACAAAATAGCTTGTAAAACTCCAAGTTCGTTTTCTGCATCAGTCAGATTGTTTCTTCATACTCTATTAAATAGAAAGGATGAACTATTACTTTTTTTAGTCAATGAATGCAGGCTGCCCAAGAGGTGTTTGAAGGCTTAAAAGGTGAAAGAGGAAGAATGAGCTTTCCTGAGTCATAGGCTGTGTGTGAGAAGTTATTGCTATAAACAACGCAACAGATTGCCTTATCCATCTCTTTAATCCCTTGGAGGTGTTTCTGCTGAGGAAAGGGGTTGTAAATCAGAAAAAAAGTAAAGGATGAATATATTTTTTGGAATCCTAAATCAAAGTTCTTCTGAAGTTTGTTTTTCAGCCTTGGACTATATGTTTGGTCGTTGCTTTCTTTCCTATGCCTAATAAGCATGTCCCATTCAATGCTGATAGCACACTGTGCTAGGAAAGGTCGAGTGTGACTTTGTCTTTCCTAGTGTCCTATCAGATGACAAGAGGCTCATTGCAGGCTGTTGGTGCCTTTCTTAAGAAAGGTTTGCTTTCTGTTTCGTTCTTTAGTTGGTCCACTTGGTGTAGTTGGAAAGACTTTGTCATGCATTTTTGATGGTATAAACTCAAGTAGAAGCAGTAAATTTTTATAAGCTAAGTAATGGATTCTTTTTATTGTGCTGGTACTCTTGTTAGGATAACCTAATGATGCCAGCAGCTCTAACTATGTCTAGTACATACAAAGTTTGTTTCAAAGGGTATCCATTTTACGTACTCCCAGAGCAGACATTGTGTAGAAAGCTTATAAACCACCTTATGAAAATTGTCTGTATTTAATACACTAAATGAATAATCTTCAGTAGATTTAGTATCTTAAGACACTTCAAACTGTTTTCTTAGTAGTAGTTTTTTTCCAAAAAAGGAAATAAAGTCCAAATACTTTGGCTAAACTTTTTTTTTGCACTAGTAGTACATGTGATATTATTGCATTTAAATGTTGAGTTCAAGGATTTCTTTTTAATTTTATTTTTTTGCTGCTCAATAACACTAGAAAGGAGTTCCATGCAGTGACCCTCCAGAGAGCTTTAATTTTTCTGTCCAGCATCTTTGTGTTATTTCATCTCTGACTACTTCACTCCTTATTTTCACAAGAAATAAAATGTAATGGGATTATGTTACAATATTTTAATCTTTGAAGCAATATACTTTTTCTTGCTTAATTGCTAAAGCAGGGCTAAGGTTTCATGGTACATGGTGGTAGACAGCATTATCAGTGTAGGTGGTACTGGCCTACTCTGAAATGTATGTGCTACAAACTAGGTAGGGGATGTTCAAAACTTTACAGTGTTTTCTCTGGTCCCATTCATAGTGCAGCTGCTCAAGCAGCTGTGCTTAGAGCAACTGTGGCAGTGGGGGAGGAAAGGGATATTGTGTTAGACAGTATTGCTGCAAGGCTCTTAAAATCACTGTGCCACAAGGCACAGTGGCACCGCAAACTGAAAAAAAAGGTACCATTACTGCTAGAAGATCTGTGAATCTTTGCCTTTCACATCCCACGTGCCCTTTTTATTTCTTTCTTCACATTTGTCAAGGTAAAAGTAAAATCCAATTCTTTCGTGGATTGTGAAGTAGAATCAAAAAATCTTCTCCTGTTCCCCTTTGCTTTACAGTCTCAGGAAATTTTCCCATCTGTAAACTGGGAAGTCTTCAGAGATGAGATGTCGTGCAACGCATTTTCCTTCACTGACAGGAAGTCAAAGTTCCTGAAATCTGAGCTTACTGACTGCCTTGTCACTACTAATTTGGGTGCAAATCATGCATCGCTTGTGCATGGGTTGGTTCTGCTGGAAGTCAGGTGACAATGATTTAAATGACTTTCTATTGCAGAAAATGCTTTAAGAAGTCTTTAAATAATTTGTTAATTATTATGCCAAATGAGAATTAAAACTTTTCTTATATCTTAGTGTGTTCAGAGTCCTTAAGAAAGTTCTGAGTGATTCCATGTTTTCACTGAAGATTTCTTGAAACTTTTTCTTCTGACAGTTCTGATCTTTAGGATACGTTGCAAAATAAAGGTTTTCAGAAGGAAGATTAGGTAGAAGAGATCTGTCCTGAATCTTGGTGTGTGTCATGCATAGAATGGAAGCATTCTAGCATTGACCTTGGTATCATATGTCACTGTATTTTGGAGTTGAATTAATTTGGGAGCTTGTAAATTATGCAAAGCTAAACTCAAAACTGAAAATTGGTATTGATCATGAACTATTGGATTATGTCTAACTAATATTATGCATCATTAAAAAGTGATGTTTTGCCTAATAAGGAGAGATGATGCTATTTAAAGAAAAAAGCTCCCAAATTATGGACTGTCTTGTAGTGAGATTTTACCTTCTTCCCTTTAAAGAAAAAATAAATCTATGAAGTGTTAGAAATTCTCTTGGCATTCCCTCACTAGAAAATATATCCGTAAATGTACATTCCCGAATCTGTTGTTGATATCCAGAATGATGAAGGACAATTTACAGGAATAAAAGAACATATGATTATAAATCATCAGCCATTTAGCAGAGTTCTCTGCTTTATCTGACAAGCATATCAGATGTTCTTCTTCATAAACTGACTGAGCTCCAGTTTGAAACTAGCTAGGATTTTTAACTCTTGCTGCTACTGCTGTTAAGCTAGCTGGGTTCCATGGCCGATTTGGACTCATTCGCTCTTGTTCTGTAATACTATGTTCCAGGTTAGTCTTCTCTTAGGTGAAAATTTTTATACTGTCTGTCTAACTAAACAAGCACAGCTTTTTAATCTTTTATAGTTAGTGCTAGGCTTGCTATTCCTATAAGAGAACCTATCTGCTTCTCTAGTTTCTGTGTCTGTATTCACTTTCTTCAACATAGGGGCATGCATGAAGCTCTGCAAAGTCACTCACCTTGCTGGTGTTTATCTTCAGATGGATCACTTTTTTTTCTCCTTTTCCATACTTCACTCATTCTGTGATTGACTTAATAGTACTAGGCTCCCAGACTCTTCTCTGATGTTTGAAAGTATGAATTTCCCAAACTGTAGGTCAGACTTCTGTCATGAATCTCCAGTGGCAATGTTTACTAATAACTTTCATTCTGTTTCTCTTAATTCCTTCCTGAACACTGCAGCAGCTTTTTCCTCTGTGATGTCCTAGTTCCTCTCCGTATTGGTGATTCTTTTAAACTTTGGCATCACCAATAAACTCCATCAGTGTTCCTCAGTCTCTCTGCTGAGGCAGTTTAGCAAATACTAAATGAGAGCCCTCAGGCTGGTCCTCTCTCCTTTCCCAGAGTTCCCCTACCATGGCTGCCTATTCCCCTCTCTCTTAATCATGTAATCATTTTTTTTTTTTCTAGCCTTGCTAGCAGCCCTGTGTATTGCTATAGAAGGTTTTTTTCCTGAAGGCTGCATTGATGAGTGGTTGTCACATTTTCATTACTGGAGAAAGGTTTATATCTGACATAGCCTGCCTCTGGTAGACAAAGATTGCATTTCTTTCTTACCTCAAAATTTTTAAAATTACTCTTTTCTCAAAAATCTGTTTGAAAACCCTTAAGGCTGTGATGAATCAGATTCTTCCCCCCCCCCACATTACTTAAATACAAGTTTTGGTACTTTTTAGATACAAGGCACCAAGAGAAAAGGAACTTAAAAACATAAAGCGTGTATCAGCATTTTAATTTTTTTCTTCCAGAATTTTGAAATTCTTGATTTACTCTTTGTTAAGAGTAGCACATTCAGCTCTTGTGTATTTTGTTTTTCAATTCCATCTTTATTATATTATGGTGACCTCACTTTATTACGTTCTACTTTTTTTGTGGCCAAAGACCCTTGTAATTTGTTTTAATTTCCTTTGCAGGCTCTGACACTCATTTTCTAGTTAGCAACTGTCTTTTACTTTCTTTTAGACCTTGTGTAATTAATAATTACACATCTTCTGCACAAAAAGTCCACCCTGCAGGATAACAAAACTACGTATTTGACTGCCTTTCCTCTGAGTGACCAGGAGTTATCGCTGTTCTCAGGGCAGATGTAATGTGAGAGATCGGGCATTTAAATTAGGACATTTAGAGGAGCTTGAATTCATGGGTGAAGCCATTTCAGTGTAAGGAAAGCAATTCAACACATAACAGTGGCATGACTGAAAATAATGAAGAGAGAACATGGTTGCATGGTTGTTTTCAGGCTTTTTTTAAACTTTGCTGGTGGATGGATGTTGATCTGTGCCTCAGGGGCAAAGGAATTAAATGGTTTTCTCACAGACTAAGAGCTGTGAAGTGGCACATGTGTGTGTCGGCCATGTGCTGGATGAAGTGTCAGACTGTAACTAAGCTGGCTGGGTCAGAAGCAAGCAGAGAACTGGGCACGTGTACCTTGTTTGGGAAAGCCATGCTTTGTTTTCTTCATATGGGTTTGCAGAGTAGAAGGGAGACGTAGTGAGACAGTATTTGGGTTGGGGGAGTACGTCTGGGGGATTTGCTGAGGCAGGAAGGGCCGCGTGAATGTTCCTGCTGGTTGGCTGGTAACTAGAGCTGGCTGGCTTCTGAGGAGCTGGTGTCTTGAGGAGACCTGTCCCTTCTGCTCTGTCTTGCCCAGTAGAAGATGAGGAGACAGAGCTGCTGAGTCCATCAATTGTCACCAGCAGCGAGTGCACTTTGAACTCCTGGTCCTGTGGCTGAAGTACTGTAGTGCGTGTCAGGAGGCATACGTCTTGTTACCAG
>WKFP01014378.1:2279021-2291134 GCA_011057875.1 Pterocles orientalis
ATAGTCTGCCTCTGGTAGACAAAGATTGCATTTCTTTCTTACCTCAAAATTTTTAAAATTACTCTTTTCTCAAAAATCTGTTTGAAAACCCTTAAGGCTGTGATGAATCAGATTCTTCCCCCCCCCACATTACTTAAATACAAGTTTTGGTACTTTTTAGATACAAGGCACCAAGAGAAAAGGAACTTAAAAACATAAAGCGTGTATCAGCATTTTAATTTTTTTCTTCCAGAATTTTGAAATTCTTGATTTACTCTTTGTTAAGAGTAGCACATTCAGCTCTTGTGTATTTTGTTTTTCAATTCCATCTTTATTATATTATGGTGACCTCACTTTATTAGGTTCTACTTTTTTTGTGGCCAAAGACCCTTGTAATTTGTTTTAATTTCCTTTGCAGGCTCTGACACTCATTTTCTAGTTAGCAACTGTCTTTTACTTTCTTTTTCTGCACAAAAAGTCCACCCTGCAGGATAACAAAACTACGTATTTGACTACCTTTCCTCTGAGTGACCAGGAGTTATCGCTGTTCTCAGGGCAGATGTAATGTGAGAGATCAGGCATTTAAATTAGGACATTTAGAGGAGCTTGAATTCATGGGTGAAGCCATTTCAGTGTAAGAAAAGCAATTCAACACATAACAGTGGCATGACTGAAAATAATGAAGAGAGAACATGGTTGCATGGTTGTTTTCAGGCTTTTTTTAAACTTTGCTGGTGGGTGGATGTTGATCTGTGCCTCAGGGGCAAAGGAATTAAATGGTTTTCTCACAGACTAAGAGCTGTGAAGCGGCACATGTGTGTGTCGGTCATGTGCTGGATGAAGTGTCAGACTGTAACTAAGCTGGCTGGGTCAGAAGCAAGCAGAGAACTGGGCACGTGTACCTTGTTTGGGAAAGCCATGCTTTGTTTTCTTCATATGGGTTTGCAGAGTAGAAGGGAGACGTAGTGAGACAGTATTTGGGTTGGGGGAGTAGGTCTGGGGGATTTGCTGAGGCAGGAAGGGCCGCGTGAATGTTCCTGCTGGTTGGCTGGTAACTAGAGCTGGCTGGCTTCTGAGGAGCTGGTGTCTTGAGGAGACCTGTCCCTTCTGCTCTGTCTTGCCCGGTAGAAGATGAGGAGACAGAGCTGCTGAGTCCATCAATTGTCACCAGCAGCGAGTGCACTTTGAACTCCTGGTCCTGTGGCTGAAGTACTGTAGTGCGTGTCAGGAGGCATACGTCTTGTTACCAGCTCTGTCCTTGACCAGTGTTGTGGCCTTAAACAAGTAATTTCAGCTTCCATGCCTGCGTATGTAATCCCATTCTTCCCAATGTGTTTATTCAATTTATAAACTTTCTTAGGGGCAAGAACTGTCCCACCATAGGAAACGGGCAGATGCCAAACACTACAGTAATAGGAACTTTAAGGTAACAGGGGGTTTGTGGGGCCATGGCAGCTACCAGTACTTAAACATGCATCAGGAATTCACTGACAAGCTGACATGGTATTTTAATGCTCTGTATGTTGACCTCTTCTGCAACGTGTTAGAGCTTAACACAACTCTTTCCTTTGTCAATGACATTCATAAAATAAAAGTATGGAGTGTACAAACTGTTAAGGGCTATCCATTATTCTTGGTCTCAGGACAGTTATCCAGAGGTAAAAATAGATAGGAAGGATCTGTCATTCATTCAGAAAGTAGAGGCACTGCCCAGTTCCTGATAAATAAAATACCATTCTACTGAGTAGAAACTGATGACATTGCAACTTCTGTCCTATTTATTTTCCCTTCCGTCCCCAAGTTAGCAATCTTACCTGGTTTTAAAACTCCCAACTCAAAAGAAGCAAATAAGCATTTCCTTTTGTTCTTTTGTTATTTAGTGGTTGTACTGCTTTTATTTATACGAATAAAAGAACCAGAGGTTAAAAAAATGCAAACAGTAAAACATCGTATATGCTAGTAAATTCTCTTAATCCATCACTTGGTAAAGGAAATGAAAGCAGCCTCTGTAGCTAACAGCGTTACTTTTGCTTAGGGTTATTTGGCATCAAATCCATCATCCTCTCTCCATTTGTGAGTATTTTATATTGACTTACACCCTTTAGGAAGGGTCAGCAGGGCAGAGTATGTATGAAGAGTTCAAGTCCCATTTCAAAGACTGAATTTTTAGTGGATTGGTTTATTTTTAATATAATTTAGAATCGTAGAATCATTTAGGTTGGAAAAGACCTTTAAGATCATCAAGTCCAACTATTAACCTAAACACTGCCAAGGCCACCACTACACTTCGTCCCCAACCACCTTGTCTACACCTCATTTAGGTACCTCCAGGGATGGTGACTCAACCGCTTCCCTGGGAAGCCTGTTCCAGTGCTTGACAACCCTTTCAGTGAAGAAATTTTTCTTAATATTCAATCTAAACCTTCCCTGGTGCAACTTGAGGCTGTTTCCTCTCATCCAATCACTTGTTACTTGGGAGAAGACTGACATCCACCGTCACTACACCCTCCTTTCAGGTCATTGTAGAGAGCAATAAGGTCTCCTCTCAGCCTCCTTTTCTCCAGACTAAATAACCCCAGTTCCCTCAGCCGCTTCCCATAACACTTGTGCTCCAGACCCTTCACTAGCTTCATTGCTCTTCTTGGACACACTCCAGCACCTCCATGGCTTCCTTGTAGTGAGGCACCCAAAACTGAATATTCGCCTCACCAGTGCTGAGGACAGGGGGACATCACTTCCCTAGTCCTGCTGGCCGCGCTTTTTCTGCTGTATTTCACACTATACAAGCCAGGATGCTGTTGGCTTTCTTGGCTAAATAGCCAGGCCATGTGATTAGAAAATGAAAGCTCTTTATTGAATTTTTTTGTTTGTTTGTTTGACTGGATTTTTGATGCTGAAATCTAATGTTCTTTTTATGGAGTGCTTGCATATGAATTAGGTTTGTTCAGACATTGCCATCATGTTGGAGAAACTGGTTTTTGCTTTTTATTTTCTGAGTCATTGTTCTGAATCTGAAGCCAGGAGTGCTTTGTTTTCTGAAAGCTTTTGTAGTTAAAAATGTTAATAATGCACAAATGTGGAGGGGACAATGTTTGTGTATATGTGTATTTACTTTGCAAACTGTTGACTTAAATTTTCAAGGCTCCCAAGAAGTCAATACAAATGTAAAATGTGGTAAGAACATAAATACATGTGTTTTCATTTTTGATTATGGCAATTATAGTTGGCAGAGTTTTAATATAATCTAGTACAAGTTTATATTTAGCCAAGTTGGTTTTCTGTTTTCCACTGGTATTCCTTAGGCGCATGCAGAGAGCTCAGTTAATAGGTATTTCAGGGAGAATTGTTCAAAGCTACGTTGTATTCTTTGGGATAGAACTTGGGTATGTTTTCTTCTCGTTCTGTGCTACCCTCTCTACCAGCCCAACTGAAATAATATCATAGTTTGGGGAAAAGGTTAAGGTATATGTTTAGTTGTTCTTGGAAGAAAAATGCACATGCAGAGGGTTCCTAAGATTTTTGTTTGTAGGTGTTTTGTTTTGCCTCAGAAGTTTTATGAAGTACTCTATGATAAGATAATATGAAATAAAAATACTATGATTTCTCACAAAGTATGCTGACTTGAAATTGTTGTGTGTTTTAAATTTTCAAACAACAAACTGTAGATGTTATTCTATACTGGGAATTTATAAATAATTTTAACAGAAAATATTTATTTCTTTTTGAAAATAGAAATCTGATTTGCTTACATATTTGATCTTGTGGCATGGTGGGATTAGCCTTAAAGAAAAATATCAAGAATTAGTGACTAGTGATATAAATATGTTTCTAAACCATTTTTAGACATTTTAATTAGATTGCAAATAATACTGGGTTATGTATGGCCAGTATGATTTGTTAATGGGAAAAGTGTTGCTTTGGCAAAGAGCCAAGGTGCTTTTGAAGGTCAGGTGTTGACACTATTTGAAAGCATTCAGACACTGTTCTCTGATTATATAAAATAATACATGAAAAGAAAAGATTAATAACCTAAATGATGTATCAGGGTCAGCTTGCTGCTCTGGCCCTGCCATTTTATTTTTGCAGTTTTATGTAACTTCTGTCTAATTAATTTGATTTGATCGAGAAAACAGATTAGATTCAAATACAGTAAGAGAAAATGTGGGTTAAATTTTCTTTTAAATTTTGGGTGGCCTGTCTGTCTTTTATATGGTGGGTGTTTTTGTTGGTCCCTTTATCCTTGATTTGCTATGCTGACAGCTTTATTGAAGCTGGCAATCTCAAAGTCTTAAACTTTGCTTCCTGCAGTAATAAGGCACATGCTTGTACTGTATCTTCAGCTTAGCCCTGACTGCAAGCACTTGAGCGGGACTGAAGCTTCAGGGAGAGAGCAGATGCTTTATATGCAGGAGGACGCTGCGTCTGTCTGCTGCCTCCATCTACTGCATCTCAGACAGAGCTCCCAAGAGGCTGAGTAACAGCTTCATAAATCAAGGGCTGCAGGTTCAGCTTTTCCTGCAGGCAATTAGGAATTCAGTGTATGGTTTGGGGTCCTTTGCTGCATGAGGAGTGAAAAAAGCAGAAAAATGTGGGGGACGGCCAAGGATGAAAGAATAGCTGAGATGACAGGATGATGGGCAATTGTGAAGAAGAACTGAAAAAAATTAATAATTTATAATCTTTAGTAAAGGAGGATCTACTAATAATGTACAAATATTTAAAAATGGTATTGGGTAGTCTGCAATGGCAATTCTGTTGCCTTGATTACATGACTTGTGGTTAAATGCAGAAACTCACGATAAGCATTGAAGGGTTGGCTTAGCCATGAGCAATTGAAATGATTTGGCTTGTAAACTAACAGTTATGTCTTGTTTTGATTTTGGTTTTGGTTGTGTTCTTAATTGGGAAATCCATGTAGGAAAATAATTTTCCCTGTGGGATTTGTTGGTGTGTGACCTTAGTACCTTTACTTTTCTCAGTTTGTAATTCTTTCTATAAGATGGATTACACACATACACACACATATGGTTCAACAGACACAGTTGTTTTCCACAGCAATTAACCAACTGGGACCTTTTTTCTCATCAAAAAAAAAAAAGTTTGTGCAGCACAGTGGGCTTTACACACCTGCTTCTTTAACCCTTGTCTGCTCTTCTGTGGCTTATGCTGCATGTTCTCATTACTAGGCATTTTTTCCCACCTCCTAAAATACTACTGACAGTATCTGGCATTCTCTCTCTCTATGGAAAGTAATTCTGTGTATTGATATCTTAAATTCTGTGTGTGTTTGAAGCATGTGTCACACTCTTTGTAGAGTTTCCAGCAGGATGGAGCTCTCCAGCTAAGCTCTTGAGATGGTCGGGTAGAGTAATTTACAGCCTTTGCATTAGATGTTTCATTGGGCCATTTTTCCATTGAGACAAACTGCCAGTGCAGTGGAATACTCTTCTTTCTGGGGATACATAACAGGAGATGACCTTTTCCATTAGTTTTTAAAAACGTGGCTCAGTAGTTTTGTCAAGAATAGTGCTGTTGGTGCCCCCTCCCAGGCCACTCACAAAGGGAAGGCATTCTGTCTCCTAGCAAAGACTAAGTAGAATGAAATAAAACCAGAACCTGTTCCTCCACCTAGGAGGAGGATTCACTACACGCGTACGCTGAAGAAACAGTGCCTAGGTCATTATCGTAATAAGCAGGCACTCCCCAGGATTTTAGAAGGGCCGAGTGGGGACTACTTCTCAAAACACGTGCCTCAGTAAAGAGTCGGGGGGAGTTTTAACAAGACGACAGCCCAAGGCAAATAGTTGCTTGCATTATAGGGTAGGCTTACACTGCAGTGATTGATGACTCTGCGCCAGGCATGCCTCGGGTGATTGCGCCAAGTGACAGGAGCATTGATCATCCTGACTCAGCAGCGGCTCTCTTTTGTGTGGCATCCACCGCAGCCTCAGACGACACCGCTCTCCTGCTGTCCACGCACAGCAGCTTCTGTTTTGTGGTGAGAACAAGGAAGAGACTGTGTGTGGCTGGCAAGGTGATTTCCTGGCCTCGCTGCCTCTCACAGCCATGACCATCTGAAGGCAAGCAAGAGTGCACAAACACCCACAGCCCAGCGTGTTGCTGGTTGGTTAAGTGGATTTTGTCTCTGAGGATGTCTTGTATGGCTGCAAAAAATTCTATATTTGGCATTCACTACCTTTATGATCACTCACCACCTGATTATATTTCTGTTGCTGCTTAGAAAGCATGTCATCTTCCAGGGTGTATGCAGAAGTTGTCTTGTGTCTCAAGAATAAGATCCTTTGCATCGTCTCTTTCCTTTTTCATGTGTCAGTGCAATATTGGTCCTAAGGCAGGTGTTACTTCACGGCCATTTGATGAAATGGGTAGAACTTTTCCAGGGAAGAGATCTTCAGGCTCTCTCCCTGACTCTTGAAGTCATGTTTTCCAGATGCTTGTAACATGACTTCTCAAAGCAAGTTCAAAGTCCCTTTTCTGTAGCTCTTCCAAGGGGAGTAGAAAGAGCCAAAACCTGAGACCTCAGCAGAGAGCAGCTTCAGTTTGATGGAAGGTGTATTTGTGGCAGGAGCTTCAACCAACTGAATCTTATAAAAGTGAAAGTAAATTAAAGTCTGGAAGTGAGATATGCAGAAAGAAGCATGGTTTAGATGTGATGAAATTTATTTTAAGCACTTAGAGTAATACTGTATGTACCATAAATTAACATACTCCTTGCAGTTGGGGAATTATAGAAGAATGGCCTTAAAAGAAGATCCATCAGTGCTGCTGTTAATTATTCCTTCCATGCAACTACAAATAAAAAAGTAGGGAGGTTTTAATTTTGTAATTACCAGGAAGCTAATAATTCTTTGCCAAAGGCCATGATGATCTTGTAAGTATGAGATAATGTAATTGCCTTATTCTTGTGCCATTAACTGTGCTCCATTTTAAAAATGTGGTCATCTGTCTTATGAGCAAATGATACTTTGTTACCTCAAAGGAAACGTGCTATGAATGGTAAGAGGTTTGAATTTTTCTAGTTAATATTATAACAGAAAGAGGTTAGAAAAGGGGGAAGTGTATGTTTGGTTAATGTATTCAGCTGTGCATTACAATTCATGTCAGGGGCCAGCGCTTAGCCTGTGAGTTATGGGGCTTTACATGAGTATAGGGCACAACAGTTAAGAGAAAGGGGCTGTAAAACCCAGTAGCTTAGCAGAGGGATCCAGAGAAACATGTAGCCCATGAAGCCACATATAGGTCGCTTTATTTCTATTAGAATGAATTGTTTGTGGTTTGTAAGTCGCCTTCAGGTTTTTAACCTCTAGTAATAAATCTAAATAACGAGCTCATTACTAGTGAGCTACGAGAAGATGTCAAATTTTACATTCAAAATATCAGAGTATGGTTTGACAAGGTGGCTGGGGGATGAATTAACAGTTTGTCACTGTTGAAATGCATCTCTCTTCCTTCCCCTGCTTCTGCTTGTCTGCTTTTTCTGCTTGTTTGAACATATTCAGGCACTTGTCTGGTCTCACTTCAGCTGATTCAAATCTAATCCAGTGGAAAAATAAATTTTTTTCTGTGTTTTTCTGTTTGTTTGTTTTCTGGTTAGCAATTTCCAACAGATTACCTTCCAATTAGATGAGTGCCAAAACTTGCAGACATCTGGGCAGAAGGGGAGGGGGGAGGGAGCAGGGAAGAAAGGTGGAAGACTTAAGAGGGAAAAGGAATTGCCCTTTCAGCAAGGCAGGGTGCTCATTCGGTTCAGCCCCAGTGTAAAACCATGCCCTAAATTGGTGCTTTGCAGGTAGGAATCACTGCAGTTGCACTTCTGTATATTTTCAAGAGGGGGAGGCAAGCAGAGCTGTGGAGATGTGCAGGGCATGCTTTCTGTCACACAATGCCACTCCTGTCAGCTCCTGGAGTTTTCTGTTTGATTCTCCCCCTGAATTTCAAATACAACATGTGCAGCGTACATACATAAGCAGGCCTGTAAAATCCACAAAGAGGAATTTTATCCTTAATTGTGAGAGAATCGAGATTTAAGAGTTATCTTCGGCTGTCCAGCTTGTAGTAAATAAAAATAACTTTCTGCTAGTTTTTTTTTGTCTATAGTCTGTGAATAATCAGTATGAGTCATTGTGCCGATTCGTTTGTGTAATGTATGGGATGCTCTTGGAAAGTTAACAGCAATTGGTATTTAAAGCGTGTAACTGAGACTTTAGAATAGTCATTTAGAATAACTGTAACCTTTAGTTTCTCATTTAAAGCTGCTTTGCATTTTAATGGTAAAATTCATGTCTTATGGAAAAAGAAATGTTTCTGAGCAAAAGGTTGAAATAGCTTGTTATGGGGTCCCCGCTAGAGCTTGAGTATCGTGACTTGGAGGGTATGCTGGTGGAACCACAAACCAGGCATTTGTAGCGTGTCTCCCTGAGAGTGCTCATGCAGGTGAGCTGCTCTCTGTCCACGTTTGGAGAGACTTCCATGCAGAGAGTCTCGAGTGAATAGTAATCTACTATTGAACATAACTTCATATAGTCTGCTTTCTGAGAACGAAGTTTGTTTTGGTCAGGACTTCTTGTGGAAGAAAACCCATTAGTAGCTGTTAGAAGTGTAATCCTTTTGGCTTAAGAAGCCAGGACAACCATATCTGCTGGTTCAGTCAAAAGCACGGATTGGTGGTCAGCAGTCAGAAACCTCCAGTGCCCGTACCTCTGCAGAACACATGCTGCCCTGGCATCTTTCTTTAGCAAAGGGTGAAAAGTACGTGTTACCTCCAGTGAGCTTATGTTCTGCTAAACTACTGCCTTTTCTCCCAGGCCTCACAACAACATAAAGCTGTAATAGCCAATGCAAACTATTTTCTTTATGGCATGAGAAATGTTCAGCCTTAATATATGCATGCATAGTTTTCTGCTGGACTTCGTGTTCAGCGGTAGTAGCTGTGAGTGCCTGTGTTGCATGCCACCTGAGAATACATCGGAAATAAAATGAACAAGAAAATTCCCTCTGTTAGGAGAGAGAGAAAAAAAAATAAAAATAAAAAAATGTATCTGTTCCATTATTATGACTGATGTTGGAATGTAAGTTCACATCAGATAAATTGTCAGAGTCAGAATGGACAAACATCTGGTTTATTCATCCCTAGCTACACTAACAAAAATATCATATCCTGTTGGAGAAATCACTGATCGTCCTCATTTATCTTGGCAGTTGTGTACCTTGGTATTTTTCACTTAAATAAGAACGTATCAGTGCTTTACAGCTAGCATGCCTCCAGCTCTAGGTTCACAGTTCATGTGCTTATGTGACTTTGAACTCTTCTTTCCTGAGTTTACCAGGAGACAGCTGCACCCGAACAGATATGTTTACATGTGGGGAGTAAATGGCAGCTTGCAGCTGAGAGTTTCCATTTCCTTTTACATTGTTCAGAAATCCAGGATCACAACTTGTGTCCTAAAGCTTCGCCTCGTATGTATGCATCTGACTTGGCCCTTTATAGTACAAATGTTTTATTTTGACATTGATTTGTTGATAGAAAGGGCTGACTAAGGAGAAGCTACTTTCACTAGAAGTTACCCTCAGTTTACGTGAAGTTCAATTGTGGGGGAAATATCTTTTTTAAAAAAATTCTAAACATCACTTTCTGTAAGGCTTTTAAGCAGAATGTAAATGTGGGGCTAATGTGGAACCACTTTATGTAGCTATAATATGATAGATGTATTTCTAGGCAGAGAAAAATCACATTTTGTATTAAGCATGACGATGAAATCTGATTAGCTGCTTAAACCATGGCAGTGTCTATTTAAGCTATTGTCATGTGTACATGATAAAATATTCCCAGATGTGCTTGGGAAGGCAGGAGTTTCATGAAGAGGTTATGGTAATTATAAATAAAACCATCAGAGTGATTTGTTCGTTTGCCTGAACCCTAAAGTGGAATTAGAGGCTTCAGTGAAGAGTATCGATTGTTCTGACTTTACACCACCTGGCAGACTTCTCATTATTGCTATTGCCTAATTCCACGTTTATGAGCTTTTCCTCCCCCTTTTGTACCTAATTTAGATATTTTAATTTCTTACTCTAAACAAAAACTATGGTTTGTTGGTTATTTTGGTAGCTGAACTGAGTGAAGTAGATGTTATGTAAATGACCTGTAGGAAGACCTGTAGTAATGGTGTGTTGTGTTTTGCCTGCTGTTGTTTTGAAACAAGATTCTCCACTTACCCTGATGTGTTAGAATGAGCGTATCTTTTGGTCACCCTCACGTGATCTTTTATGTGAAGAAATTATTTGAACTTACTGGAGCATTTTGATGTGGGTTACTTCTTATATATATTTGTATATTAATTGCTAGATTTGACCTATGTCCCACTATTAAAAGTAATGTAAAGATAGTGCACTGCTGATACATGAAATTTAAATTTTTAATCTTCATTCTAGTGTTCCTTATTGGGCTCTTATTCATAGACCTTACTTGGGCTATAACATTGAAGCATAAGATCAAACAACAGAGTATTTGTAGAATTAGGTTTTGCACTTTATATGACCACTCAGCGAGACAAGCCAGTGAGCTGTACTCACACTGAAAAATACACCCAGAAAATAATTTTTAATACGTGTCTGGATCATTGTCCAGTCTTATCAGTGCAAGAAGGGGATCTGGAATGCAAAGTAAGGCCTGGGATTGTAAAATCCTTGATCTGGGTTGGTATATGTTGCCAGGGGGTTGTGTTCTCTGACTAGAAGTGCAAATACCTGTATGTTTTCTATGAGCTCACTGAAGGCAAATCATTTACCTCTTTACTTTCGTTAGAACTGCTTTGTTTGTGTCTTAGAAATCAAACCAGGCAGTTAACATTATGCCAGCATCTTCACGTCTATTACAAAACCCCTGCCTGCTTGCAGGGCAGCAGCCCATGTAGCAGTGGTTCATGGGGCTGGGAAATGGCGGCTTGGCAGGGGACAAGCTTACCATGAGCCAGCAACATGCAGCCCAGAAGGACAACCGTGTCCTGAGCTGCATTAAAAAAAGTGTGAGCAGAAGCTCGAGAGAGGTGAATCTCTCTCTCTACTCCGCTCTTGTGAGAACCCACCTGGAGTCCTGCATCCAGCTCTGGAGTCCTCAGCACAGGAAGGACATGGACCTGTTGGAGTGAGGCCAGAGGAGGGCCACAAAGATGGTCAGATGGCTGTAGCACGTCCTGTACAAGGACAAGGTGAGAGAGTTGAGGTTGTTCAGCCTGGAGAAGAGAAGGCTCCAGGGAGACCTTATAGCAGCCTTCCAGTACTTAAAGGGGGCTACAGGAGAGATGGGGAGGGACTCTTGATCAGGGAGTGTAGTGACAGGACAAGGAGTAACGGTTCTAAATTGGAAGAGGGTAGATCTACATTAGACATGAGGAAGAAATTTTTCACTGTGAAGGTGGTGAGGCACTGGCACAGGTTGCCCAGAGAAGCTGTGGATGCCCCATCCCTGGAGGGGTTCAAGGCCAGGCTGGATGAGGCTTTGAGCAACCTGGGCTAGTGGAGGGTGTCCCTGCCCATGGCAGGAGAGGTGGACTAGATGATCTTTGAAGGTGCCTTCCAACCTAAATCATTCTGTGATAAAGAGGCTTTCAGGGAGGTGAGTTGGAGCTGATTAAAGACTCTGTGCAAGCAAGTCTTCAAAAAGTCTTCACACCAGTCTTCAAAAAGGGCAAGAAGGAGGACCCAGGTAACTATAGACCGGTCAGCCTCACCTCCATCCCTGGAAAGGTGATGGAACAACTTATTCTCGATGCTCTCTCTAGGCATATCAGGGATAAGAAGGTCATTAGAGGCAGTCAACATGGCTTCACCAAGGGGAAGTCATGCTTGACCAACCTGATAGCCTTTTATGAGGATATTACCAGGTGGATAGATGATGGTAAAGCAGGGCTAAACTGAGGAAGTGTGATCTGGATGATCAGGTAGTGAGATGGATTGTGAACTGGCTGGAGAAAAGAAGCCAGAGAGTTGTGGTGAATGGGATGGAGTCTAGTTTGAGGCCTGTATCTAGTGGAGTCCCCCAGGGTTCGGTACTGGGACCTGTGCTGTTCAATATATTCATCAACGACTTGGATGAGGGAATAGAGTGCACCCTCAGC
>WKFP01014378.1:2304035-2357914 GCA_011057875.1 Pterocles orientalis
CTGGAACAGGCTGCCCAGAGAGGGTGTGGAGTCTCCTTCTCTGGAGACATTCAAAGCCCGCCTGGATGCGTTCCTGTGTGATCTGATCTAGGTGTTCCTGCTCCGGCAGGGGGATTGGACTAGGTGATCTTTCGAGGTCCCTTCCAATCCCTGACATTCTGTGATTCTGTGAAGTAGTAGTAGTTGTGTCTTAAACTTTCTTTCAGTGGAGTTACAGAAGACCACATCCTCTTAAGAGTATGTTTGTTCCTCAAAAATCTTCATCAGTTCACCTGTAATCTGTAATTACCTTCTGTTGACAAACCAGGTATGAGAAATGATAACTGAAATAAATGAACCTATGTATTACTTTAAGTTTCTCCTGTTTAAAGTGATTAGCTGTTTTATCTCATAATCTCTAAATGTAGACTAGCTTGAAACTTCCTATTCATAGTCTGTATTTGTTTTTCACTAAGGCTTTCATTTGAAAGCAGGAAACAATCCGAAAGTAATTGTACTAAGTGTTTCAACTCAAAGATTTTAAAGTATAATAGCTTGGCATATTGCTCTATCTTCTCACTATTCCTTGGAGGAAATAAAATGGAGCTGCAACTTTAATCCAGGCAGCTTTTCTACTACGTCCTGTTTCCTTCCGCACACTGGAGAAAGCACTGACATTCCTCTCCCTTTCCTCTGCTTCGAATGAAGAAATCCCATTCTTCATGTTCTAGCATTCACTGCGGTGAACACCAGTGTCCTGTTAGCTTTTCAGATGTCCGTATAGGATTTGGGTTGTTGAGACAAATGTGCATATTGCCCTCCATATCTAAGGAAATCATTACAAAGAGTAGAGGAATATGCACAGCTACCCAGATGAGCGTCCCCACACAGCTTTCCTGCGCCTTTGCCCTGGCTGCTTAGGCAGCCTGAAGGGTGGCTAGCACCTCCCTGAGAGCCCCGACATGCTGTGTGAGCAGTTGCTGTGCTCGCTGGAAAGCTTACATCTCTGCTTTTCTCTCGCTGAAAGGTACACTTGCAATCTCCCTTTCTCTAAGGAAAACTGACCCTTGAAAAAAGGTTTGGCATGAAAAGGATTAACTCCCTGGAAACTTTGTTTGGAAACGTTAGGAGACTGCTATGTGTATACGCTGGCAATCCCTGTAAGAGACAAATTATTTTCCCACCTCTCAAGCACTTGGTAGTTTATCTGTTGTTTATATTAAAGATTGATCGTGGTTATATATTCCTAACTCAGAGTTCTCATTAATCACACAGTGCCACGTAAGAGACTGGAGAAGAAGAATGAGGGTTACTGGAAAGCAGACATGTGACCCCCTCCCTCTGCTTTTAATATGACTTACCCTGACATTTGCTTTGTTCCTGTGAATTACTCTGTTTGTGTAAACCTCTTCTTTTTTTTCTTTTTTTTATTACCATGTTTGGTATGTCTGTTTTTCTCAGGGCTATTCAGAAAAAGATAATATACTTATTGCAATTATTTTGGAGAATGTTAATTATGACACTTGCCATGTTACTATTTCAAGAGGTCCCTGCTCCCCCCCACATGCCCACCCCCTTGTTTGCTAGCTCTTGCTTCCTGCCCCAGCCCCAGCAGCCGTTTCCTCCCTCTGAGCAGGGCTGCGCAGGCAATTGTTTCAGCCTGTGCAAAATGAAGAAGAGGTGGAAAAGGAGCAGTGGGGTGAGGACAAATGCACAAAGGCTGGGACTTCCTAAAGCACATCGGCTGCCAACAGAAAGATATTTTCTCCCACAGCAGCAGAGCAGATCTGTACCTCCTCCTCCTTGACCCTGTTCAAGGTTTCCAGCCCCTAAATGTTCAATCAGCTGTTTGTGGTCCCCTCCTAGGCATGAGGGTCAAAATTACTGGCAAGAGGGAGAGAAAGAAAAGGGAATTTAGTAGTTTTTGCAAACTGATTGGGATTACAAGGACACGTTACCAGCCCTGCTTCAAGTCAGGTCCAGGATCCTCTGGAGCAAGCTATTTTTTCCCCTGACTTGTTTGGCTGAAAGTCCTTTCACATCTTCCAGAGACATTCATTGAACTCAACTCTTCAGTGTGTTCTGGTGGGAAATAGTTACATCGGCAAATTTCCAACCAACAGGAGATTTAACCACTTGAATTTTTTAGTTGCTGCATGCTTGTGTTTGTCTAATAAAAACAAATTATTTGGATTTTAAAAGAGGCAGTTGAAATAATTGATATTTAACAAATCAGACCAAATTAGCTCTAAAGAGGCTGACATCATTTAGTACAATTTATCTTCTTTTTATTTGTAGCTCTGCTAAAAATGCTTTTCCAGGCATATCCTAATTCTGCACAGATTTTTCTCCTGAGTCATGTTACACTAATGTCTGACTTCTTTGGTGCAAAATCCTGTTATAGAATTCGATAGTATCTTCAACACTGAGACAAGACTGTAACTGCTGATTTGCGTTTATAATTAAACATCCACTCCGCAAAAACAAGAGATGAGCAGGAGTTTTGCAAACCTAGGAGAATTTAGGTCCATTCGTTGTGACGAAAGCACATCTTTAGTAAAATCAAGGGAGGAGGAATAATGTAGGGAAGTCTTACAATTGTAAGAATTTGCAAGCATTTTAAATAAATATAGTTACATAGAAACAGCTATTTTAGAGGACTAGATTTTTTTAAAAGGCTTTAATTCAAACTAATTTGATTGCTTGGGGGGTTTTCCCCCCAAGTGACTACTTTTGATGACATATTGTACGTATCAAGAATAAGAGGATTTATTTCTGAGTTGGGAATAGTTTTTTTAATCAGACTCAGTAATGTAAATAGACCTCTGTTTGAAAGTTCATTCAAAATTGAGTACTGGTTTATATTTAAGTGCACTGTATGCTAAAGCAGAAATATCCCCTAGTGTTTAACCGAAAGCATGTTTTATGTGTGGTTTTGTTTTGTTTTTTTAATGTTTAACAGTGACTGAAGCTGGCTTTGGTGCTGACATTGGGATGGAGAAATTCTTCGACATCAAATGCAGAGCCTCTGGCTTGGTTCCCAGTGTGGTTGTACTTGTTGCTACAGTGAGGGCTTTGAAGATGCATGGAGGTGGGCCAAATGTAAGTTTTTGCACCTTTCTTGGAAAATTGTTGCTAATATTTGAAATAAGTAAAATATCTTGCTTTAAGAAACATTGAGGGCAGCCTATGGGGCAGTATTTAGATGCTGCTCTTGAGTTACCTCATTATATAGTTGTTACCTCCAGAAGTAATGAAGGAATGGAAAGGCACAAAGGAAAGAAGAGGGATGAAAGTTCTGAAGAAGTACTAGATCTTACTGAGGGGGGGAAGTTTGTTTGCATTAAAAAAAAGCTATCATATGTATGTATATTATTTTCGCTGCCTTTTGAAATAGCATTTTTAAGTGTATTGAAGAAGTCACGGGCTAGGAAAGTTGGCAGCTGAGGAGGAATGGTAGGAATATGGGCTGCAGTGTGTGAGTGGAAGTAGGGAAGGTTGTTAGTGAAGGTTTTGAGATTTCTTTTACTGCAACAATCGGAACACCTTCTGTCCTTTTAATCTGCTCAGGTTAATTTCCTCGGGGATGCTGAGGTAACAGAAAATTTTGCAAATGTTTTCCCAGTGTACCAAAAGCCACCGGTGTATAATTTTTTGCTATGTAAGCCATTAAGAGACTTGTACAGATTACTGATTGTAGAAGTACTCCTCAGTCATACAATCAGATCGAACTATGCCAGCTGAGCCGACAGACAACTCGTAGAAACGCTTTCATCTGCCCTGCAGCACGCAGGAGAGTGGTGCTGTCAGGGATGCAGTCTCACTGGGTGAAAATACCAGGGCTGTTTCCACAGCCACAAAATTTTGGAATGGCTGATCTCCCTTGGTGTCTAATCATCATCTTAGACCTAAAGCTGAGCTGTCCTTTTTCAGTCTTTCAGACTGACATAATTCTATAACTTTCTATCAATTTAGTCCACTTCTAATGCAAGTTTTCTTTATTTTTAATGATATTTCTCCATGCCTATCAAGGCAGGTATATTGTCACATGTTATTCAATCTAGTAAATACAAGACTTAAATATGTCTTAATAACTGTCTCTGTTTCTGTCTGATTTGTGCCTTTAGAAGTATAAAGCTTTCATTTCTTTACATAATGCATCATAGATAATTTTTGCTGGGATATAAAATGGACCAAGACCAATGCTTGAGAAAAAGGTGACCAAGTCCAGTGCCTGGGACATACCTGGTGATGCTCTTTGTCTGTATACCTTTGTGATTTCCAGCAAAACAAATTACTTGCATGCAGTTCTTTGCCAGGGGCAGTAATTACAGGACACCCAAAGATGATGTTCTTCTAGTCATCTGTATTCCTGTTATTCCTTCAGCTAGCTCTTGGAGGTTTGCTGTCCATTGTCTGCACTGCTGGGGTGTTATTAAGCATGTAGAATGGGATCCAGTTATCTCCTCTCTAATAAATCTTTTACAGCTAGTTGCCGAGTCACTACTTGTATCTTGCTACCCAAATACAATAGGAAGTGTTGTTATTCTCCGTGTACTGGTGTAACTCATATAAATAATAATAAAACAGAAGCTGCAGTCAAGCTGTGATGTTGTACGCCATGTATGTTCTGACTGGCAGTATAGAAAGTAAGGAAGAGTGCACTTCAGGCCATTTAGGATTATGACGAATGTCAGTCTGTGATGACTTTGTTTATTATTCCAGGTAACTGCTGGTGCCCCCTTAAAGAAAGAATACACAGAAGAGGTAAGGGGAACTATTATAAAACTTTAGGAGAAGTTTTTGTTTAAAGGGACAAAATAATGTGGTGTGTGGAGAATCAGAACTACTCATTTCTCTGGCTGGATAGTGTGCAGCCTCAAGTTTGACAATAGCTCTAATGCTGACATTCAGTGAACACCCTTAACAGGCACTGCCAACCAGTGAAGCCATCCCATCTTCCCCAGCCGCGTAGTGTTACTCCTCCTGTATGTGCTATGTGTGTGACTGCATGGTAGATTTGTACTGAGGAACTGAGACAGCTGAAAAAGAACTTTTTTTCAGTAGGTTTCCCAGGACCACTAAGTTCTCAGACTGATCAGCTCTTCATTCCAGTCCATCATACAGGCATTTATGGAAGCACAAGAGCAGAGTGGTGCAGGGCAGACACTCCCTGAAATTAATGATAGTTTAACCTGTTCATTAAGCAACAGGCATAGTCTGTTTGTGCTTTACATCTGATGTTGGATGTCACTCTTCAAACAAGAGTGGATTCTACAGGTTTGTTTTCTTTGTCTCTTCACTGTAGACAAATTCTGGCCTTTTGGTTTTCTCAGGCTAAGATTATGTGTGTTGTAGCAATTAAGACAAGGTCTACAAAGTGTGAGGTAAAAGAGTAAATAAGGAAATCCAGTAAAGTGCTTTTATCTGGGATATATATGTATATATAGATTAGTCTATGCATCTAACACCTCTGTATGTCCAACCCCACCCCACTACTTAGTTTGTTTATAAACTTTGTGAACAGGAGACTAACAGCCCTTTCACAATTGTGACAGGCAACTAGTCATCAGCTGCACTGTCGTCTTGTGTCCCAGATGAGAGCAATGCATTCATGTACAAATTTTAGACGCTGCTTAGTTACTTAAATATGTCTGTTGCTTGTTAATTGAAATACGAATTAATAAGATAAGTGCCAAAATATTTTTGTCTGGAAGCATTTTACTTGCCTGCAACTGTCATGATCAGCACTGTTTATGTTCAGTTCAGTTTATGGAAAATTCTTTGGCTGGAGAAGACTTGATGTATCTTACCATCTTCATTATTTTTTATTTAATTGCACAGAACCTCCAGCTGGTAGCTGATGGCTGCTGTAATCTGCAGAAACAGATTCAAATTACTCAGCTCTTTGGAGTTCCTGTTGTGGTTGCTCTTAATGTCTTCAAGTAAGTTGATTCTTTAATTACTTTTGTCAGTAAATCCACAGTTCTAATTTCACACTTTTCTTGGTTTTTAAAAGACTCAGTTTTGGCAACAAGAAAATAAGCTATTAAAGAATTTCCTTTTTTTCATCATGAATATAAAGACCTTTAAATCCTTAAGTTGTTCTTAAGGTTTTAAAACCACCAAACAAGTACATACTGTTTTGGAACCATTAATCTTCCATGTTAATTAGCTATAAGAATTACAAAAAGTGTATTCTGTATGGACATGCATTATGTATATGCTGCAATTTCTATATGGATTTGCTTTACGACTGCTGATGGTACAATAAAGCTAAGTATATGATGTTATAAAAGAGAACTAAATAAACAGAATAATGAGACGGAACTGTTTGGTTGGCAGAACTGACTCTCCTGCTGAGATTGATCTGGTGTGTAAGATTGCAAAGCAATCTGGAGCATTTGATGCTGTACCCTGCAATCACTGGTCAGCTGGTGGTAGAGGAGCAATAAAATTAGCTCAAGCTGTGGAAGAGGCAGCCAATCAGAAAACCAGTTTCAAATATCTCTACAGCTTGGAGGTAAGATTTTTTTTTTACTTTTTTTTTTTAAATGAACACATGCTGCATCAGTGTTGGATTTAAAACAAGTAGAACATTGCAACAAAGCTATCTAACATACTTGGAAGGGGGCTTGGCTTGGCTTAAAATCACACACTTGATAGAACAAACGATCTGTGGCTTGTTGAATCAGAGGAGCAGGAGACTTGCTGGTAATGCTCATTTTTCAGTGCATTGAATGATGTTTCTGATTCTTTCTTGCTTAACACGAAAATATGTATGTAGGTGGAATATTCGCAAATTATTGTGAGAGACTTCTCCACAACGATCTCAGTGTCATGATATTTGTCCTGACAATCAGCTGAAATGAAATATAGTTACTGTCTCACAGTCACGGCTGTTGCACCAAGCCGTGGCTCCCTGAAGCGTTCACTGTCTGTATGAGAGGGGTGTTAGAGGTAGCATGTGCACGCTCGTGCTGCACGCCTGCCCAGCCGGGCAGGTCAGCACAGAGAGAAAGCACTGCCTTTCCCAGCACCCGCTTACACACCCACAGCCCTCAGAACGTGGAGAGCACAGGGGACCCAGCCCTGGTCCTTCTTTCCTGCTGATCACGATTGGAGTCCGCTAGTGCAATATGGCACTTACGATATATAGGTCACTGCTGCTGTTCGCCTTAGATCCTCAGACTGTCCAGGAGAAGCCCCCGCTGCCCTTGCCCTGCTCCAGTTGCTGGCACCAGGGTCCACGAGCCCAAGGCTCAGGGCTCACTCTAGCTGCTGGCACTCAGACCTCTCCTCCTGCTCTCTAGTCTTACGTGCAAATCTAGAGCAAAGAACACACCCACGCAGAAGGCAGTCAGAAATCAGATTTAATGAGAATAGAGGACAAACTGCGGTCCTCCAGCACAGAGCTCAGTCAGACAAGCTACTGACCAGACATCTTTACACTCAGCCACCCCCTTTCTGCTTCCCTTTTTCCCTCTATTTTTTCCCCACACTCTTTCCTCTTCAATCCACCTTGATTATTGCCTTTCCCCATGTTTGGTCCTTCCACTAAATGTGCCCTAACAATCTTTACACATGCACGCAATCCCCTTCATAAGTTCCCATAAATAATAATAATAAACCCATTCACAGAATCCCATAATAAGTTTTACAGAGTCCTCAAATACTCTTCTTCCTACATCTGGAAAGGAGTCTTGTGCTGCTCTAGGCAATCACCCCTTTCATTTGCAAAGTGGAAAGTTTCATCTTTCTGATGAAAGAGTTTCCCTATTGACTCACCTTGGTGCATTTCACACCAAGAACAATGGTCTCATCCTTCCCCTTGGATGGTCTTAGGAAACAGGCAATTCAGTGTGCTCTGATTTTCACTAATTAGGTTTTTTCACTGATTACATTACAAGGGTTCCTCCACCTATCATTGTTCTTCTGATCCTTGCTTGGGCTTGGTGTTTAATTTGCTTAGTTAGTCAGATAAGCTAACAAAAGATAGTGTGATCCAAGTTTCTTTCCTTTGTCTGCCAGAAATGGTGACTCTCTTTCTGTGTCTTGGAGACTGTTATTACAGTCACCAGCAAAGTAGCATCATGAGCTGTCAAGAGGAGCAGCTTGCAAGGAAGGACTGCCTGGGCCCCTGAAAGCACCATGCTCGAGTACCACTGTGCAGACAGAACATTTGGAGGACGTATTGCTGAGAAGGTTATACAAATGATTTCTCAGGACCTTCTTGACTATTCAGATGTGGGTGGGTTAAAATTTGGGCAGCAAAATAGACTCCTCTGGCACCAAGGAAGCCCTTGTCAAATTTCAGATTCTGTGCCCTAGTGCTACTTAAGTTTCTTTAGAAAATGTTTGAATGCTATTTTTTTAACAGCAGAACCTCAGCTTCATTCTTTTAAATGGCTGAAAGTTCCTGTTTTGATTCTTCTCCCGAGAAAAAAGTTCAACCTGAGGTAGATATGCCCTGCTGTTGTCTTTCACTTTATCTCCTCCCTGATGTGTACCTCGTATCTGTTGCACCCATTTTATTTCTTCTTCCCAGCTCATGCACTGTATTCCCAAATGTCAGTAATCCGGCCAACTCCTAATAGTATTAACCACTTCACAGAATAGATGGAAATACCTTGGGAATATAAATGCTGCAACATCTATTCAGGGCATGCTGCCCACAGAACATTTTTGCAGCCAAACAATGTACCTGCCTTTCTGAGTCTGTCTCTAATGAGGTACTCTGGAAACTGAGGATATCATTTTATGGGTTTTGCATAATAAAATGATAAAATAAATTCTTTCAGAAATACGTGTAATAGTTTTCCCCATAGGACACTTGTGTTACAGAGGTAGCACATTAGCATTTGACAAGTCCCATATTTAAGCTCTGATGTTGCTGTATTCTTCGTAGTTTACAATCCTGTAGTATGAATGAGTAGAAAGGATTGGTGGGGCACACTCTGCCTCTATGAAGGAAGAAAATGAGATTGATTTCTGCTTTAATGTCTTTCTCAGACACATCTTTTTGTGCTATGTCACATAAGCAGCAAGATCCTAAGCACAAAGGGAATTAATCACATCTTTACCTCGACTTAATATCCCATTAACACAAGCATTGTAAGCCTCAAAAATATGTTGAAGGGATTTTATAAAAACATATAAATATTTTTAAATACTGTAAAAAAGTAAATTCATGCCAACAAAAACAGAAGTTCAGGCTTCTGTTTCGTTCTTACTGGGCAAAGGATGGGGACTGCAGGTGGAAGCAGGAGAGTGAAGCAGCAGTGCTGTCACTTGTACGATATGGTAGGTCATTTGGTCACTGGGCCTATAGAGACATTAAGAAAAGCCACCTCTTCCCAATGAGCCTGTCTAGATATTAATTGAGGTTGTAATGGGATTTTTTGATGCAGCAGTTTTGAGGACTGAGTTCTACTGTTCAAAGGGGTAACTATGACAGAAAATTAAGAAAGAGGTGGGATTTAGACAGATGATTTTCCTCTGTCATTGTGCCTAAAGGGGATGCAAGTGAAAGGATGCAGTTCCATCCCTTGTCTTTCTAGTGGCTGCCAGGTTTGTCCGGTTAGTTGAATACCTTGAAGCCCTGGTTACCTCATGTTTGACAGGGTTTGCTGTGATTTTTTTTTTTTCTTTCCCCTTTAGAACATTGAAGGGGGAAATATTCTGCATAAAACCATTACCACTTAATTCATATATCTGTCTTTATGATATTACTCTACTTTTCACTTTACTCCGTGTCTCCATTTAGTCCTTTGATGTCTGTGCCCCAGTTCCTCAGTCTTGAAAACCTCATCAGAATTTACTCCCAAAACTGACTGTAATTATAACAACTTTCAACAGCACAGGCTGCTGCTGCTGTAGCCATAAGATTCATTCAACATTTTGATGTTTTGTTAGAAAGCATTACCCTGGGGATTTAAAAACAAAACCCAAAACCCCTATATGTAGAACTGGTTTAGATCCTTTCTTACTAGTTAGACCAAAGCTATATTATTAGTATACAGTCAGGCGTCTAATTACAGAATAGTCCAGGTCCACTGGGCTTTCTTTGTTTTTTTTCTTTCTAAAAGGCATGAATCTCTGCAGTGCTTCATGTAATTTCCAAATGTTTACCTGGAAACAAAGACTTCCTTGAGAGGTATTTACAAATGTGTGTAATGTGGGAAGAACAAGAAAGTCTTTTCTAAATCTGTCAAATACTGGTAAAAAATTGAGGATCAGCAATTTTTTTTTTCCCTGAATCTTTAGGTATGTTTATACATTTATACTGTCTTGTCCAGTGATACCCAAGTATGTCCTGGATGAGCAGTTTTACACAGTGGACACAACACAGTTGTGTCATTTCAGGACTCGGGCTCAGCTAAGTGGTCCTGTTGAGTACCATAGCAAGCTAGTCTAATTACAAGACTGTACTAATGAGGTTACATTCCTTGAAGCATCTTATTCAATCTGTTTAAACTTATTCAGGTGTCTCTACATGACCTTGTTTTATAGTCCCACTTTTAGATTGCTTTTTAGGTTCTATTTGTTTATTTATCTAGGCAGGCAAACTTTTGTTTTTATCCTAGTAGCTAATGCTTGTACTTTTTTTTTTTTAATACTACTTGGTTCTAGCAAGGGTTTGTTGGACGTTTGGTGTTAGATGAATGAATATTTTTCAGGAGGTGAAATGAGAACAGAATAAGCTTCAAACATATTTCGAGGGTAGGGCAAAAAATAACTGTGCGTATGTGTGCCAGTGTCATTGCATGGATCAAGTGACCTCTGCCAAGTAACCTCATCACTGTTGTCACTTTAAAAGTGTAAGAAAAGTGAATAAACAGATACAGTGAATTGCATAGAGTGGGGGGTGGGGTGGTCAGGAGCAAGGATGAGTTTTTATATGATAGGCTCCAGAGTTCATAACATAGTTTAAAAGTTTATTCGTAGTAGTCATAATAAATACCATAGTAGTGTGTGGGTTTAATATGGATTTTTGCCCCCACTGTACACTAACCTCTTTTATTTTAAGGTTGAATTGGTTTCTTGCCAAGTATTTCTCTTCAGTGTTTGGAGGATGGGTTTGTTTTAAAGGCCTCCTGAACTCTCTATGAAATAATCTGTGCTTTTTTTTTTTTAATAGATATTCTTGCAACATATGGAAAATATCAAAATATCAGCTCTCTTATCACTGTTGACTTCCTTTCTGGGTTCACTTTTCTTGAAGTATGGGCCTTTAAGTTGCAGCAGAAAGCTATTACTCAAAATAAAGTTGACTGACCCATTAAAAGGAAGTTTAGATAACTAGGGGGAGGATAAGAGAGTATGGAAACATACACATCCCATTCCCAAATTTCTATGGCTTCAGAGCCTGTTCTTGGCAGGGGGGCAAGCTATGCTAATGCATGCCTCTTGAGTAACCTGTCTTCTTTCACCATCCCGATCTCCTCCTCCAGGGAACTCTCCCTTGACTCACAACAGCCCTCCGCAGTCTGAGGGAAGAAATATGGGTCTGAATGAAGGCAGGCACTAGGTTTTTAAGAGGTGCATTGCTCCCTCCTGCAAGGCAGTGTTAAGCACAGTGGGCTTAACACTCCAGGAAATAAAAGAGAGAAGAAGGGCAGGCATGTAGCATGAAGCAGGATCAGCGTATCTGGCCAGTCAGTGAGTTAGCATTGTCCCCTTAAAAGACTGACACAATAAGATAACCTGACAAGATATGATTGAAGAGCCTCAAATCACCTGAGTTGTCCTGCATTGGAAAACTAAAATGAGGGCTGTAAAGGTCACGAAAGGGAGGGAGGAGATGGGGGTTTGTTCCAGTCTTCCAAGTTTGTTAGATGACGTCTATCTTTGCCCAGTGCTCTGCTTTTAGGTAATATCATGACAAACTAAAATATTTCCGGGTTATACTGTGGAAGTTAATTACACAAATGTTTTGGCTGAGTGCAGTGAATTGCCTGGCCAGCCTGCAGAACAAAGGAGAGCTTTCTCAGCTTGGGGCCATCCACTGGGAATGAGGTTGAGCAGCAGCACTTCTCGGGGAGGCATTCAAGCAGTTAGGAGCCTCAGCACTGGTATTCTTCTTCCTCTGCTAGGAGCACAATAATAACTCGAGTCTGGAGCATCTGAGCCCACAGTTCTGGCTGCGTCTGCCTCTGTTGTGCCATGGCACTGTAGTGTGGGCTGCCACTTGGCTCATTTCTTCCAGTCTTAGCTTCAGCTACCAGAGACAATGGGTCACTCAGAGGGGTCTAAGGGTAGCATCAAAACAGACAAAACCGCTGGCAGTGGTTCTTGATGCATTAGCTTCTCTTCCATCTGCTGCCCACAGTCTCCAATAACAAGCATGAACTGTGAGTAACGGAGGGAAGAGACTGGTCAATGGTGGAGAAGGCTCCTTGGGCATGTACTAGGAGAAGAGTGGCTTGAAGAGGAAGGCAGAGTCAAGAAGGGCTCATGGGGCCTGGGTTTGATGACACTGACCTCCAGGGGAGTGACCTAAGGCAGCGTGTTTCGCTTCATTTGTAAACTGGTCATCTTTTCAATCCCAGTGTGATTGGATGGTGGGGGGTGTGTGTGCCAGGGGTAATTTCTGTTCCCTCCCCTAATACCGTGAAGCCGCTCAGCCATGAACGCAGTCCATCATGTGTCTGCTGTCACATCAGCCCAACATACCTCTGTTCTTCTGCAAATAGCAAAGGAGGCAAATAACTTCTGTTCTGTCCTTTGTACAGCATAGAGTTCAGTCTGGTATGGACCCAAGGGAAGGTCCTTAAGCTCTACTGGAGTAGGAATAAGTAAAATTATATGTGTTCCTTACTGAAACTTTTCCCAATAAACAATGGGGTTAATTTCTCGTCTTGAAATGCAGACTATGCTGCCCTGCAGGGTATGCTAGTCTTTACACTATCCCCCCCACCCTACTGCTAGTAAGCCATCTAGAAACGAAGCCACATTAAAGAGGAATTCCACAGGGCTGTACCAGCCTCTCCTCCCACTCCCATCAAAGAGATTTCGGTGGAGTCTGGACACTTTTTTCACTCAGTTGGGTGTTCTGGGGTTGGAAGCTATCTTTCTTCCACTCCATCTCTTTTTTTGTGGATGTAGGGCTCTTGACGGTTCTGCACTTTTATGTTCATTTTTATTATTTTTCTATTCTTTGCGCGAAGCAGTTTTCTTAGTCACAGCTGAGGTTTCAAAGTTGGGGAAATGGAAATAAATCTCTAAGGCCACAGGCTTAGGTGTTGGTTCAGAAACCATTTAACTTGACTGAATATGCTTTTCTGCAAATTACAAAACACACTCTTGTCCTGTGCCAATAAAGGAAGAGGAGTGCTAAAGACTTGGGAATCCTTTTGTGGGCCACAGATCTTCTGAAACCAGAATATACAGATACTTTAATAAATGTGGGGGTTTTTTTTATCCAGGGGAAAAGCTAGAAGTAGGAGTTCAAATGTGCAGAGTCAGCTATTGTTTTAGCACTGCACTCTGTCACCCTACACAGCACCTTCAGCCATACTCCCATCATATGTTTTCATTTGGCAACCTTCCCCAGAAGAGGAATGAGTGATGTCTGCATACTGTTCCACTTAACCAACCAGCATTTCTTTATTATTGCTTTCAGTGAATGCATAAGTTATTTTTTTTAAGTGCCATTGCCTTGAATTTTAAACTATTTTAATAGTGGTTTAGCAACAATAGTCACCAGAGGTTGGTGACCTCATAATTAAACTGGTGATCTCATAATTAAAAATAGGCAGCAAGACTACAGTGCATGTTTAAAGAACTTGAAGTATTAAATGTGTAAGTTACTAGTGAATAGTGCTTTTGTATATTCTCTGGTTATACACGTTTTTCAGCAGAATTTTAAGTTTTCACAAAGAATAAAGTGAAGAGATCCTTTCAGACAGTGCTACACTGACAGGCATTCACTTACAGTATTCAATTTAAGCTAGATAACACCACTGCTTCCCACAGTAGTTGTGGCTTTGTGGCAGCCTGGTAGAATGAAGACTGGCAATGGACATTTTGCTGTTGACTTTGGCTCTTTGGAGACGTTTTCTGTTGGACTGTATTTTGATAGAGAAGTCAGGAGGAATGTTTGAAAACAGAAGAAAGGAAGGAGGAAAGCAATAGGGGTTGTTTCAGCAGTCTCGTAGATTGTCTATGGGGTGTTAAAAAGATGAACTTTCTCCAGTAGCCAAAGAGCTTAAAGTCAAGTGTCCAGAATAGGATGCAGAAGATGGGAATCTCAAGCACAGCCCTGAGCCAGGTGCCTGGTAATCAGCACGTTTCATTTCACATGATAGTGATGTTTGGCAACAAGACTGATTTCAGGAATCCCGACCCAAGATGCTTGCATGTTCCTGCCCCAACTCGCTGTTTCTGCTGGTACGTTTCAGGGATTGGTTTTGAACAGTTTGAGCAATTCTTTCTGTAGCGATGGCATTTAAGCCATCTCTGTCCCTCTGCTTTATACTGGCTTTGGTAAACTGAACGTGTGAACTGATCTGGGTTAAAATAGCTTTTATTCCACCTCCCAGTTATGTTTTAGCCTGGATCACTTTCTCTGGTATGTGCAGCTGCACAAACAGCGGTGCTGCCCTCACAGTTGCACTGGCACATGGGTGAGGGTGAGCAGCACAGGAAGGGGAGGAGGAAGGAGGGTCTGTTGAGGCTGGTCCACTCTCCATGGAAATCCTCATCAAGCCCCAGATGGACAAACGATAACCCACAGTCTGCAGTTGCAGCTGAAGGAAGAGATGAAGAATGAAAGAAATGTAAGGAAAGGCTAGCATAAAATAAACCATATTAAATTACGTTTGATAGTTGATAGTGTTGGAAGAAAGAAGATTGTGCAATAAACAGCACGGATTTGCACTAACATCATGTCTTGCAAGGGGGATGGCCTGGAAGTAGGAGTATGGCTGGATGACAACAGTGGTGTGATTGTATCTTGGATAATCAGCTTAATCTTGGGAATGACAGGCTCTTCTCTTTATCAGTGCTGATTCATGGTTTAATTGTTCTCTATTGAGTAATGAAATGTACAGCTACAGATACTGTTTTTGTGAAAGCAGTTTGTGCACTTTTGCTGTAGCACTTGTTATGCTTTAGCCAAGGAGATAATCCTGTTTATGGTGTGGGTGCTTGTCAGCCTCAACAGACATGTGTGTTTGTGCTTGCTTTAGAAGAAGCATATGGCTTTGGGAGCTCTGAATGTGTGGGATTTCAGAAATGCACATTGTTTCTGGCAGGGATGGTGAGATTGGTTGTTTCTCAGAGAATTACCAAAACTACTTATCTGTCAGCAGATACTCATACTGTGTGGCCCTGTAGCACCTTCTCATGTTCAGTATAAATTTACATTGAGTATTTCACAGCATCATTTTCTCAAGAAGCTAAAACTGAATTTGGAATGAATTCTCTTAAGCTGCCATAATCCTTCAGCATTAGTACTAATTCGTAGTTGCATATCCATAAACCCCACCTGGAGTACTGCACCCAGCTTTGGAGTCCTCAGCACAGGAAAAAACATGGGCCTGTTCGAGCAGGTCCAGAGGAGGGCCATGAAGATGGTCAGAGGTCTGGAGCACCTCCCCTATGAGGACAGGCTGAGGGAGTTGGGGTCATGCAGCCTGGAGAAGAGAAGGCTCCAGGGAGACCTTCTAGCAGCCTTCCAGTACTTAAGGGGGGCTACAGGAGAGACGGGGAGGGACTCTTTGTGATAGAATGATGGGTAACGGTTTTAACCTGAAAGAGAGTAGATTTAGGTTAGATATTAAGAAGAAGTTTTTTATGGTGAGGCTGGTGAGACACCGGAACAGGTTGCCCAGAGAAGCTGTGGGTGCCCCATCCCCGGAGGTGTTCAAGGCCAGGCTGGATGAGGCTTTGAGCAACCTGGGCTAGTGGGAGGTGTCCCTGCCCATGGCAGGGGTTGGAAGTAGATGGTCTTTAAGGTTGCTTCCAACCCAAACCATTCTATGATTCTATTTTTCAGACCCTTTGCATTCAGCTAGGCACTTTTCTGTATGTTACTACGTATGATGGATCCCTGTGTCCATCAGTGAGAGTATTTCCATAGTGAAGTAATCAACAGTCTTTTTGAAAACCTAAAGCTAAATTTGCCCTGAAAGACCAGATAATTAAAAGTTAGGATTGTTCCCACAAATGTTTTGTGAACATCCAAGCTTCAGCTATGGCAAATGTGTAAAAAGTCTCTTGAATTACTAGAGCTGCTTTTCTGATAAATAAAATTATTTGCAACCAAAATGAACTTATATTTCTCAAGTAATATACCAGGTGACATTTCTTTGGAAAAATACTTATTTAAATTCAGTTAAAACTAAGTTTCCCAGCAGTATTACTTGATAAATGAAACACAGGAAACTTTTTAACTTGAAAGCTGTTACACTGTGATTCTAAAGAGTTAATCCCTTAAAAATGCCACTAAATACTAGGAAACAGGTGGATCCTTAGCATGATGTAGCGCACTCCTTTCCCTACTCCTGAACCTTCAAGAAGGAAGCACATCCGAGAGTGTGCACCTGCATGGGCTGAGTTAATACATATAGAGCATCTGCGCTTCCCTGTTGGTGTCTATCTGATTTGGGCTCAGCCAGGACTCATCTGCCTGTGTTGTGAGGTTAAATAGGTTCAAACTCTCCTCTGACACCATGCACATTGCCTCATACTTTTGTATGCGCATGCCTTGCAAAAACGTGTGAGGGTCTCAGGAAACCACTTTCATTTGCCATTCACACTCCTGCAACTGCTTCCCCACTGGTGATTTGCAATATCTGAGGTGTGGGTAATGGCCTGAAAAGTACCTGAAATTCTGGTTAAAAAAACCCCAAACATAAATCCATAGGGATACAGTTTGACTATCCAGCTCAGACTCAGTCATGCAAGATATTGCACACATCCCCGGAGGAGCAGAGTGCCACCACTGTCATTAAAGCAGTCTGCTCTGATGTTAGCCAGAGCCGTGCTGGGTTTCATTTGGAAACTGCAGCTATGATCGCTGGAAGGGGACTGAGGGCGTAGTAATTATGCTGCTGTCAAATTAGTTTGAAATATTTTGACACAAACGCAAGTTGAGTCTAAATGAACAACTCCACCTCAATGAATTTACTGAGGTTTAAGCAGAAAGCTGTTAGTTTTGATGTTGGTCTGCTGACAACGGGGAGTGGAATTCTTTTTGCCTTTGCTTTCGCTGTTGCTATCAGTCCTTGAGTGCAAGCAAACAGCCCCCAAAAAGAAAGTTAACAGACACATTTTGCATTTCTTCCACTGTGTTCAAAACTGCCATGGGTATGAACATATTTAATAATCAACCTGAAAGAATTTTCATCTCGTGACAGCTATTCATGTCACTAAGTATTCCATTCAGCTGAATGCTGCCAGGAATTATATCTAGGATATTTGCAATGTGTTATCTCCAATCCCCATTAGATTTTTTTTGCACTGCTTGGATTCCCGTAAAAAGCCTGAAGTCAGGAATGTGACATCATTCCACTCAATTAAGATGCAATAATCATATAGTCAGCATGTTCAGAAAGTGTGTTGTGGAACATCTTTGAACCTGACTTTGAAATTTCATATCTGGGAGGGTGGTGGGATTTTATTTGAGCATTAGTAGCTTTTAACTGCCTTGCATTGAAAGTCTGGCAAGCTTCTTTTCTTGTGATGTCTATGTTACTGGAATTCTTAATGTAAGGCAGACTATGTTAAACTTTAATTTTTCTAAAATTCAATCATAAATACAAAAAGGTCAGTCAGACACAAACCCTTCAACGGATGTATCTTTGCAGAAAAGCCATTACTTCTAGACAGGCATTGCAAAAGTGTGATTAACTATGGAACTTCCTATAAATGCAGCAGATAGATTTTGTTATTCTCAAACCAATTTCTTGCCTTTGTTGGAATAAAATTAAATACTTCTATTTTGTGTTCTGGTGCTTTTTGTATTGCTTAAGATTACCAAGTCTTCTTCCCCAAGTGGTATCTCTTTAGATTTTGTCCAATACTTCTTCCACATGTGTTGCTAGGGTACCAGTTACTGGTAGGATGTTCCCTGGAGTATTGCACACCTCTCTGGCCATCTGTGGTCTGCACTGGAGTAGCTGAACTGGTGGTATAATCCTTCATCCATCATCCTGCTCCTATTGAAAGAAGTTGGCTCATTTAAAATAGGCTGTAGGGGTCACAATTGCTGTCTCCAAGGTCATTCAAAACAAAAGGAGAGAGAAAGAGGAAAGAGTTGTTTACTCTCAATAAACAGAAATGATGGCACAAAAAGTAAATGCCTGGTCTGACCATAATAAACTGTCTGATGAAAATCTGTAAAAGGATTTCTGACAGCCTGAATCTGAGAGTCTGTATCTGCCTTCAAGTAGAAGCCATAAAGACAGAACAGGTTCAGGTTCAGCTGAATAACATGATGGGGACGCTTATGGAGACTGGGGTTGAACTTAGTGACTTGTGATTTCAAAGTGCATCCTAGAATGCTTTTTTGTTTTGTTTTATTTTGTTTTTTAACTGTCCCAAAAGTCACGATCAAAGGAGCAGTGATGGGTCAGGAATTTTCTGTTACAATGCCTTGTCCACTCATTGTACAGGTTATCTTTATTGGGAAATGAAATTTATTTGTCTAGTGATCCCTGTTAACCCAGTGGAGCTTGCGTCCTTGTATCTGCAGTGTGCATTAGCTCCTGATTCTTAAAACTACATGGCAGTAATTCTCTTCCCTCACCTTAGACAAGAGTGTAAGCTCACGTCATCAACTTTGTAATGTGCAAATTGTGCAGCTCCTGAATGATGGAGTAGCTGAAATCATGGTTGTAATTCATGTACCTGTAGGTGAAGATCATATCCATCACCAGTGCCCTTTACTTGGTTTCACGCTTTAGCGAAACTGTTTAACAAGGATAAATCTGAGAGATTCAGATTTCTCACTCAGCAAACAAGATCCTAGTTTCTCTTGGCTAATGTTCATCCTTATTTTGTTTTTTTGTCTCTGCAGCTTCCTATTGTTGAAAAAATAAGGATCATTGCTCAGAAGGTGTATGGAGCTCAGGATATAGAGTTGTCTCCTGCTGCACAGTCACAAGTTGATCGTTACACCCGGCAGGTAAGAACACCAGTGAATTATGCAGTCAGGCTCCTGCTGGACTGAGAGTCTTTGGAAACCTCAGGGTGTAAAAGGTTCTCAGATTGGAGTGTTTAGTCAAGCTTTGCTAAAAGGTGTGAGTTTACCTGTGGAGGTCAGTATGGATTGGTTTAGATTAGATTAGATAGAATAGGATGATTTTAGCCTTGAATGCAATCTCCTATAAGATATGTATGGTGTTGGGAATAATTCTGAGATTGTTGATTAAACTCTGTACTTTCTAGACAAAGTGGTGATTTTGGGTTACTGCCTTAAATGTGACAACTGCACGTGTGCAAAAGTAGCAGCTAATTAAATGTGCCAAATTTTAGCATATGGGTTGTACCTGCAAAAAATGAGTTTGCAACACAAAAAGACCTGTGCACAGATATGTGCATTAATACCAAAGCTCTCAATACTTGTAAAATCTTTTGTTCATATTATTTTCAAGGGATTATAAATGCTAGAAGGTGAAATAGATCACGGTTCCTAGAGCATACAGGAGTGGGCTTTGTTACAGCTTGAAAAGTTTTGAAACCATGAGGAGAGTTGAATGTATTTTCTGTAATGGAACAACAGCTTCTGTATGTAAACATGGCTGGAGTCTTTCTGTCAGAAAACAGAAACTATGGATGATGTGTCATGGAAAAATTCCTGAGTATGCTTCAGCAGCCTGGTCAGAGGCAGAAGTATAGCCGTCTTCTCTATAATGCAAATCTCCTAAGAATTAATTTTATTCTCTAGATGGAAAAGAAGCTTATGTAGAGTACTAAAACCAAAATGATCCATGTCTTTATCTTTTCCTGCTGTGATTCTCTAATCCGTTTTTTAGGCTAAACGTTAGTAATACTAGGAAATATTTTCCCAATGTTATTAAAGGATTGTTGTAAGCGCTGGGCCGCAGAGGCAATTCCCTGCAGTGCCACCTCTCCTCCTGGCCTCGTGAACTGCATCCCTGTTTGCCAAGGAATTGCACAGAGGAGTGGAACGTGCCTGACTCCAGGTTAATCAGTAACCTGGGAGACAAACAGAGTGGGGGAACTGCTGAGAGCCTTTCCCTGATTTTCTTCCACTTTTTGAGTAGCTACTGCACTGTCATTAGTGAAGTGGCTGCCATCACCTCATGCACTTTTTGTCATGTATAAAACAATGGAAAGCATCATGAGCCATTTGTGTTAACCCCCCTGAGAAGACATTAGTACTCTTAGATACTTACTTGAGAGCAGGGTTCATAACCCAAAACACTCTAAATCATTAGAGCCCAGAGAGAGGGGCCATTCTGGAGTTTTTTTGAGTTAGTATAGGTTTCTTGTTCGGTGTGGTACCCGTTGAGCAGTCTTTCTGATAATAGCACACTCTCAGCTGTTGTACAGGCAACTTTTGCACCTAACTCTAGATTGAGAACCCACTCTAGAAGCTGGAGATGCAGGCCTGAGCTGAGAGAGAATAGCATGTGATATACAGTATTCTGTCCATTTCTGAAATATTAGCTGTTAAGAAGCTGAGGTTAACTATTGCTGCGTGGATTTCAGGATTTCTAGGAGATACTGATAAAAGTGAAAATATGTTCTGTCTTTACTGTAATCTTAAAAATGTTTTAATTTTCTTTCCCTTTTCTGTTAGGGATTTGGAAATCTTCCCATTTGTATGGCAAAAACTCACCTATCGCTCTCCCATCAGCCCGAGAGGAAGGGTGTTCCCACTGGTTTCATTTTGCCCATTAGTGATGTGCGAGCCAGTATTGGAGCTGGATTCATCTACCCTTTGGTAGGAACGGTGAGTGCAGTGTTCAACTCAATCACTCCCCTTCCTTTGACCCAGCTTGACAGGAAAGTGCATTTCCTGTTTGCCTCTAAAAATAACATGTAGAACCAGGTGAGTTCTTGATTTTTGATAATAATTTTATCCTCATACTTTTTGTAGCTCTACGTTGATAGGAAAAGCACATTAGGGAAATATCATATAAGAGCTTTGACTACAAGGTCTGAGTGAATGACTCTTGCCACTGGTTCTGTTTCTGATCTTTTTCCGTTAGTCTAGGATACTTAGGCACCCTAATGCTACAGAAAAATGGATTTGTGTGTGTTGCCTTTCCTTATTCACATTGCAGCCTGTAAATAACTGTAGTTACATGATGATATTCTAAATATTGAATCTTCCATCATTACAATGCATTCTGTAATGTATTTAGATGAAAGGAATTGTGTTAGGAAAAAGTGTATGATTAATGTGATTGCTTTTCAGCTGATGAGCATGATCTATTCCCAGTCCTTGTCAACATCTCTGCTGGTTCTGTAAAAATAAGTTTAAGTTATGGTGAGAAGGGATAGATTTCTAACTGCAGAAGTAGTAGCATGTTCTTTCTCCTTTTCAGAGATTTCAACAATGAGGTGATAAAAAGAGGCAATTGTTATCCTTTCTTCCTACCTGTCCTTAAAAGTACAGACTCAGATTAGGAAGCTCCTGATAAATATGTTCTTCTCTGACATAATTTACCAAAGTAGATGAGAAGCTAGTTAGCTCATGCCTTTTGCCAACCATGCACATCTTATTCCAACCAGTAGTTGAACTGCGTCTGACATCTCGTAGCACAGATTGTTACTTACATGTAGCTGATTCATCGGATGGTGCTGGAGAAGGGATGCAAAAGCCATTGGATTTCCGGAAAGAGTACTCTTCCAATGTTATCTCATCTTCCCAGAGCACGGCCCGATTTCCTTGTGTAGCAGTACACTTAGGAAGGGTTGAAAGTTTCTAATCTATTGTTTTGAATTCCCTCTGAAACAATCAACTGTTTGAAACAAGGAAGGAAGTACTTTCTGACCAGGAGAGTTCCTGGAGTTCAGGAAGCTGTGTCACTTTAACTCACTGGACTTGGGAATATGCTTTCCTTCTGCATCGCCACATTATGTGCATCCACAGCTGTGTATTTAAATTGTGCAAGACCAAATTCCAATTACTGGTGACTGAATAAAATTTGTCAGAAGTTCTAGTATCTCCCTCATGGCCTGGATTCAAGTTCGCACTGGAAGTTGTGTGTCATAAAATTGTTAGGAGGGGTAAATGCGAAGAATGGGCAGCAACTAATTCAAATCCATGAGGGAGCTATTCTGTAGGATGTCAGAGTGAAATGTTCTTGGGTTGAGCTTTCTGAATGAGTCACACTGCATGCTTCAACACAAACTAGCTACAGTTCAGCCTCATAAATCCATAGGAACTGTCCGTAAGACCAGTATAGACCAAACAAATTCAAGGATTATCTCTCATTTTCAGTTTCTGCATAGAACCAAAAAATACAGTTCTTATGAAGGGCATTTTATATGTCAGATTTCTTACTGGGAGAGATTGTAAAAAATACATCCAAGTAAGCTACCCTGACTTTAGTGAGAGGTAGTGTAGCCGTGGAACTTCCCCCGCGTCAGGAACTGGGTAGGCAGCATATTCTCAGTGTTATATATTCAGAGAGAGTTTGTAGGGCAAGGTACTGTATAAACAAAAGATCCCCAAGAGCTAAAAATCTAAATAGACATCGATCATTGGTTGCTTGGAAAATATTGCTAATGCTCAGGAATGTAGGGCAGAACACTCCTTGGAACTATCACAATTGCTACAAATCAAGATGAATGAATGAATATGAATGTATTCCTAACATCCTTGCCATACAATTCTAGATTTAAATTTATGGCAAGAGGTCCAGCTTGCTGCCTGTCAGAATTGAGAGTTGTGATCATCGGCAAACAAACTCTTTTAATAGAGTTCTACCACTAGTTTTGTGATCACTTTTCATTTTTGCCACCTTCAGATTTTTTTGTGTGCATTGTTGTCAGCAATTAAGTCTTAGGGTTAGTGGTACTTTTTAAGTCACATGAGAATTAATATTTTTGATGTCAGCTTCCAAAAATGAGAGTTTTCCTTTGACAGTTCTCTTACTAATAAAGCTATCTGAAAATGTCTACAAGACATTTGTTCTGCAAGAACACAGCAAGTATAAAAGGGCATGTCCTGCAGGCTTAAATGGACTGGAAGTCAGATGCTATGAGTAGATGGATTACAGTAATCCTGGTGACAGCGTATGGTGAAAGCATCCAGTCATGAAAATGAATTAGATTTCTTTATATAGGAAAAAACCAGAAGGAGCGCTATATATGTTTTTTCCTTTCGTTACTTGCTGGCTAATTGTACTAAGGGAGGATGATCCTTAATACCTAACCTGCTGAGAGCTTTCTTACAGCTAAGCCCTTTCTGATGGCAGAATAAATGCTATTGGACTGCACGTTTGTTAAAGTTGTAGAGAAATTCTGATGCTAATTTAATGTCAAACTCCATTATCAAAGCATATTTTTTACTGGAAAAGCACCTCTCACTCTAACCTGGCAGAATTTATCAGTGGTAAAGCAGGCTGTTAGAATTCTCCTTCAATTTCATCAGGAAGAACATTACGAATGAAAGAGATAAGTAGTGCTGAAAGATAATGGACTATCTGCAGTAACTGGTATTTATAGTTTAACTTGTCATTAGCACATGTAAATTAATGAGATTTGTATTTACCCCAGTACTGATAGGCAATCATTTCTTTTAACTAAATAGTTAGCATGTTGTCTTTATATTCTCTAAGCAATATTTGTTTTGTGTTATGGTTGGCTCTGGTTCCCCTGCATGGAAGTCTTTCCAGGAAAAATGAGCTGAGCCTTATCAGAGGAAATCAGCAGTGAAACAAGAGGTGCATTTAATTAGCACTGGCACAGCTTTTATCCGAGTTCTCTGTGACCATGACCCAGAGGGCTACATCACTCTCACAGGTGGACTGTTGACATCATTGCTTGGCTCAACAGAGTGATGGCAGGAAGGCCGTTGGAATATATGTAGGGAACCAGTGAGGTCATTCACTAGCAATGCTTGGGTGGAGAATTATTAGATTTTTGTAGTATGTGTGTTTCTCTCCACCCCCACCCAAAAAACCATTGCTTTCTCACATTCAGCCACGTTTCCATTGTTCCCTTTGATGTGATGTGCAAGAATGCAGGCTAGTCATAGAAGTTAAATGTATTGTCTTTTGCCTTTGTGAAGTGACGCCACCAAATCATTGGTGCAAGTAATATAACTGTGTTTGAATCACAGTGAGATTTTAAAACATGTCCTATGGTTTTCCAGCCGTGCACTTTTGGTTTAATGGGTTAAAATTACAGGCAAGGTCCCTTTGAAAATATGTGGAGCCTTTGGAGCCATGCCAGCTCCCAAATTCTCACAATGAACTGACATCCTTCAGATCTCAACATACCTCAGGAAAGGTCAGTCTATTACAGCAATATTATTTTTCTCCCCATAAAGAAAGCAGTTCAAGTCTCTGGAACTAGTTCTGTAACTGTATCCTCTGGGAAGGGACCCTTGGGGAACCTAGTGTGGTTTGAAATCATTTTATGGGAAGATAAAGCTCTAATTCATCTGTAGGTGAGAGCCAGGACTGTCCTGCTAGATTACCTTAATATTGTAAGAGCAAAAAGACCCTGAAAGTAAATATTCTTATGAACAATTTTAAAAGGAAAAGGAAAATTTTGTATTTCCCATTTGAACAAATTTCTTCTTTCATAGTGTTTAAGAGCTTAATAAGTTTTGAGGGTGTCTTTTGAACATAAACTGGAGTCCAGGCCCACCTGCAGTGAATTTGCAGTTTCTCTTTGGTGCATGAGGCCCAAGTTGTCTCCACACTGTCATTATGTCACATCTCTCAAGCTCTCTTATGGGACAGCTGAACGATTATTGGTGGATTGCCCAGCTCATCCTGGTGATCTGTGTAACATAAAGTGATTTTTCAAAAATGCGAATGGTGGTGAGATTTATATTTGCCTTGTAAAACATTTAGGTTACAATGCAATCTTACATCATTTACAAAGGAGTAGTGCTCTGCTAGCTATTCTGACCTCATGTGGCATTTGGCACATGCCTTTGGTGTTGTATAGTTGCTGTGTTGTGCTCAGAAGTCCCCAAACAGCTAGTTGTAAAAATACTAGCTGCTCATAGGCTCCACAGGCTGGTTTTGAGATAAATGCAATGTGTGGAAAACATAACAGAAAAGGAAAACTATGAAGTTAAACTCAAATGGGAAATGTAGGTTAGCAATTGTGTAGTTCTAAACTGAAAAATGCTAACAGGAAAAGAAAAGCCCATGCTCTCCTCTGTTAGACGATGTGCCTTCGCATTTATTACAGTAGGTGTAATCCCTCTTGAGAAGGAAGAAAAGAGTTTTTCTGAATTACACAGGGCACATCGTTCCTGTATGGTGACCACTTGTGCACATCCAGAAATGCTGAATAACATTACACTTGGTGGAAGGCCGTTGAATTATTCAAGTTAGGGCTGACGGGGCAGAAGGTAAGCATACAGGTAAGATGAATGGTTGGAATTGAAGGTAAGGAAAGTCAACTTCAGTTCATTGTGTTTAAATTTCTGGAGCACTGTGTCTAGGCCTGGGGCCCCCAGCACAAGAAAGACGTGGAGCTCTTGGAACGGGTCCAGAGGAGGGCCACAAAGATGATCAGAGGCTGGAGCACCTCTCCTGTGAAGGAACGTTGAGGGAACTGGGCTTGTTTAGCTTGGAGAAGAGAAGGCTGCGGGGAGACCTCATTGCGGCCTTCCAGTGCTTGAAGGGAGCCTATAAACAGGAGGGGGAGCGACTGTTTACAGGGGTTGATAGTGACAGGATGAGGGGAAATGGTTTTAAACTAAGGGAGGGGAGATTCAGGTTGGATATTAGGTGGAAGTTTTTCACTGTGAGGGTGGTGAGGCACTGGCCCAGGTTGCCCAGAGAAGCTGTGGATGCCCCATCCCTGGAAGCATTCAAGGCCAGGCTGGATGAGGCTTTGAGCAACCTGGGCTAGTGGTTGGCAACCTGCCCACAGCAGGGGGGTTGACAACCCTGCCCACAGAAGGGGGGTTGGAACTAGATGATCTTTAAGGTCATTTTCAATCCAGGCCATTCTATGATTCTATGAAAAGCTAGACACTGAGACGGCTAGTGCAAGAACAGCAGATTCACCTGTGTTCCTTGGTGGAATTCATGATGTGATTGTGGCTGTATTGGGTTGGCCAGAGAGGGTCTCTGTAGATGACACAGAAATAGGCCAAAGTGAATGATTTAGATGAAGGTATCAGGAAAAATTTGTAGATTATAATGAAAAGGACTATGTGGCATCCTTTCAATATGTCCCAGTTTTGTGGACTATGAGGCAGGTAAGATTCAAGGATGACTATTGTAATTTGTGGTGAGAAGATGGGAATAGAAGATTGAGAGGTTGGCTTGAAAGGACAAGAGGTTAAATTGAGGGTTACACCAGTGGGAGGAGATACATGTGAAATGATTTGAAGACACATCCAAGATGTGCATGGAGAACTGGAAGAGGGCACTGAAGTAAAAGCCACAAGGGTAAAAGAGATTTGAAGATGTTCCAAAAGTGTTAGTTGAAACAATGACATGATCTAAGATCTGGCCAGGAAGAAGTCATGGGAGTAATTGATGGATGTAGTTATAGGAGAGCAGAACATGCCTTGCTGATGACTAACAATTGTTTTAAATTGGAGAGGAAAGACTAGAGTTCAGCTGGCTTGAAAAACTTGTCATCTCTGTGACTTTTAAAAGTACATAGAAGAGAATGTATCTAAATGATAGTTCAGAAATTTCTGTAGACTGAGCATTTGCTTTTTACTTTAGTGGTTTAAAACTGATGTGGATAAGCCAATGCTTGATGGACATACAGAATGAATATACTTTGCTTCAGATCGCTGCACTTCCCTGCCATAGGTGGGACACAGACATATGGTAAAATGCCCTCTTACACCCTCAACAAAACCCCAAAACAAACAGCCTCTCTTCCTCCTCTGGCTTTTAGAAATACCTTGACAGATAATGGAGGCAAGGCACTTAGATTCTGTGTAGTTCATGCTGTCTCTCTTGTCATGCTATGTTTATTTGCTAGTAAGTGTTATATAACCTACATTATAATGTAGTGCAATGTATTATCCTTTCTGAATGAAAGACCAGGTCCCATTGCTGACCGTGTGGGCAAAATTAATTTGCAGCTTATTGTGGCTTCCTTCAACCTAGCCTCACATTTCTCAAGGACCAGCACTTGTAGTTAGCAGAACTAAAGGAATGGTTTTGCTTTGTTTTCTATTGAGAAGAAAAAAGGAGTTGTGTAGGCATGTGTGTTATTTCAGCAAACTGAATAGTTGGAGGAGGACTTGTTATTTTGGGATGGGATGAAACCATTAGACAACATATCACAGAAGAAAATAGACCCTGTGGTTTGGTAAGCTATTTAATGTTTAGATTAGATGAGATTTTCTTTAATACAGCCTCCATTATAAGCAGTTTCAGTATGCCTGTTGTAAAATTAGTTCTTTGTATGCAGAGGCCCATATTTTCCTATCTTACTATATTTTAAGCCTTGTCAGAGAAGATTTTTTTAATGCAAATGTTTAACTTTGTCTCTAAGCGCTTGAAAATTAACTTTTTAGTGACAAAAATGAACCTAGTATATTTCTTGAATCAGTCAGGTTTCTTTGGTCAGCTTTTCCAAAGATATTTATATTAAATACATCTATGGAAATGTGACATTGTGTTCAAGCTCTTAGACTTAAATAATAAATGTGTCACTGTTAACTTAAAATAGTTTGTCTGAATAGGTCCCTTAAAATAGATGCTTATTTACAAGTACAAAAAGTGACTTTCACGCTTCATGTTAGTCAGCAAGTGGTAACCTGAAAATGCATTTTGATAGCCTCCCCTCCCTTGTGGTGGGAATTTTACCTAGCCTCCTTTACTTTGCTTGTAAAGGGGCAAAAGACATGGTCAGCCATGCTATCTCTGTGGAAGGTATGGTAGGTCAGGGCTGCTGCAGAGGAATTCCTTAAACTGCCGTGCCTAGATCACAACTGCTTCAGCACATGTTTTCAGTTAGGATTAGCTGGCTTGACACAACAACTCGGGCAGTATGGATTAATTGATCAAGGGTAGTGCCTGGCTAGTGTGGACAAGTTTAAGTGATACTGGAACAAAGATAACTTCTTATGCTCTGAAATGGTTTTCTCCAGTGTGGTGGTTAATGTCTTGCCCTCATCAGACCTGTGAAGTTTCATGTAATGAACTCAGTGCAGCTGTCAGGGTTGCCAATGCCATTAGTGTAGGCAGTAAAATGAGAATCACCTGCAGCCAAAGGGAGCACCTCTGTGAAAGCCTAGTTTGCTCAAGGCCTTCAGAGAGCCTGGCAGTCGTTCAGATCCTTGCTGCCTGGCCCAGGAAGACCTGCCCACAAGCACAGTTATGCTTTCTATCTGTTTCATTCCCTTGTCTCTGATTTACAGTCCATGATCCCGGGCAAGAGTGAATATAACTGCATCAGTTACGAAAGGAAAAATCAAGAGACTGATATTCCATGTGGAGATACGGGCTCTCTGAATGATGTACATCAGCCTATTTGCACAGGTCTTGCTATTAAGAAAGACATGCCAGTTAAAAGTGGGAAGTGCAATTTGGGCAGATGCCAGCAGCAATTTTGGATGACTGCCCTTAGATTTTACACATGACTGCAAACATGAAATAGGGACTTCGCAGTGGAAAGGGAGGCGCGTGCGAATTTGAGCAGTTAGTGAATGCCTTGGTGGGTGTTCTCCAGGGCAAAGAGAGAAGCAGGTGGCTGGATGGTGCAGTTTGTGGCAGCTTCTCAGTGATGCAGCAGTGCCGCCTGCCCATCCCAGTCCTCACCTATGGCTCTGACTGTGCTGGTTAGCACGCCTGTTGTGTACTTGGGCAAGTTTAGAGCAAGTAAACAGGATTGATTAAGAGCCCATTCAATTAATCAGCCTCGTATGTGTGCACTTTGATCAAGTGTGGAGAGTTCACAAAGCAATTTATGGAACTTTTTGAAACAGGTGTTAAAAGGTTTATTTTTTGATTGTGCTATCTTTACAGAAGATGTAGAGACTTGAGCACTAGAGAGGTCAGCCAGGTATTTACTTCTCCCATATTTTGGATGACTTGCTGCATGAAGAGGATGATGCTGCCAGACCTGGGGGTCGCATAGTCTGATGGCTTTGGGGTGGGTCAGTGTCACTGCAGCATATCTTGGTTCACCTCTGTCCCTTCCAGCTTTCTGCTGTTCCTCCATATGGGGATGAAATGAAACAATGTTTCATGCTTCCTATTTTTATTTGTTCCGCCTGATAAGCTGCTTTAGTTGAAGCAGTCACATTTTCTGAAAAGGCTCGGGTTGGAAATTTAGATATTCAGCTATTTACAAGCAACAAGTGCCTTTTAGAACTTTGATTTGAGAGGCTATCTTATGTTCACTTAAAGAAAAAACATTGTCCCTTCAACGTTCTTTCAGATACATTTTTCAAATGCTAATTTGCAGATTTTCAAAGCATTGATTCTTTGGTAAGCAGCAAAAAACTTTACAGTTTGGGTCAAATAACTGAAATGCTTCCAGACTGTCCAGTAAGACAAACTGTCCAGCAGATGTAGGTAGCTGTATATTTGAGTTTGACAACTTACTGTTATTGCAACTCTAAAAGTGATTTAAGGCTAATAGCAGGAACCTGGCTGGAGGCTGCAAGTCTGTGACTGAACAGTTTCATTGAGTTCCGGATAAATAAGGTGAAAGATGTTTTGAACTTAATAATGATCCCTTGCTTGCTTTCATTAAATTGTGAAATATAGGATGAATAATCTGCTAATTAACATTAAAGAGGAATGAATATTTCTGCCTACTCGTCAAGGATTATCCCTATTAAGACAGGAAATGGACTTTGATTTCCTGTCTTAAAGTATTTTTTTCATAAACTTTGTTTGAAAACATGAGGTTAAAAATAGGTTATACTTTTATATAGTAAATTATGTCTATTATTAGTTAAAAAATAACTTATATATGGAAGAAAGGGCATTTCCCAATTTGTGTTTTTTTAAAAAATAGATACATCCTGCACATACTTCACCAAATAACATTTATCAAGAAATTCGAAACTGAGCTCCTCTAATTTATTATGTTGTGACATGGGCTTTATAGGAATTACAATATTCAACATCTACATAATATCACATGGTATTAGTAGTTTGCAAGACAAGCAACATTTTGACACAGCTTTTTAAATGAGGAATCCAGAGATGCAAACAGTAAGGTCCCCTGACAAATCAGGGCCAGGCCCACAAATAAAATTCACTATTTCCTGGCCTGCAGAATCATGAGATGTTTATGTCTAAGAATGTAAAGAATCAGTTTGGGGTACTTCCATCAGAGTAGGCTGACCTACATTCTGTGGACAACACAAAAAGAAGATTATGCTGGTACTCCTCCTCTACGCCATCCACCCACCCAAAAATCCTGAAGTGTTTCCTGATATTCCTCATGTGTCTTTATGTAACAAAAAAGAAAGTACAAATGCTGGCATGCTATATTTCGCCTTTAGTAAGTGGTAATGGGTTTATTTTGAAAAGACCAAACTTTCTTCTCTTCTGAAAGTGTGAAATGTCGTGAACAGTGTGTTACCTTTTGGCCATAACTGGAGAGGATTGCATAAAACCACCTTGATAGTGTTAGAAGCCTGTACATAAAGAGACATGTCCCAGGTGGAGAAGTCCGTTAAAAAAAGTATTTTCAGCATGGTACAACAGTGACCCACAGGTTTCTATGGATGCAGCATTTTTGGTATTTGGAGAGACTACTTGATACTGCCCTGTGACTGTCATCTGTCTTCACCTGTTTACTCTTCCTGTGATGCACGTTGATGAACATCAGTTGTCAAAAAGTTATCTTGTTCTATTTTTTTCTTAATAGAAGAAAATAAAGAATAAGGAGCGTGTCCTTGTGTGCTTAAGGAAATTCTGTTCCTGAGCAGAAATGATGTTGCAGTAGTTGACAGTGTTTTCTGTGTCTGGGACTAAAACCCTGCTATAAACACCCTGTCAACTGGCCCAGAACAGTGCCTTTTCTCTCTCACAGTGGTTTCTCCGTGATGGATGTGTCTGCCAGCTTGACCCATTTTTTTCTCTGTACCATTTTCTCTTTACATTTTTGGGGATAAGAGTATATTGAGCTTTACATCAAGATTAAGTTTCTCCAGTTTGATGCCTATTCCACACAGCTGTGGGAAAATTCTGTTTAATGTCTCCTTCTGTTTTACATTGTAAAAGCCAAGAACATTATTTCTTGGCCTGTAGCTGGACTCCTAAGACCAGAGCTTTTCACAGACCTGTGAAGAAGTGATATGATCAGGTCTGAACTAACAGTTGGACAGGTAAGTCAAGAAATAACTTTACCTCTCCTCACCATTTTGTTACTGCAATTATATACTGAAATGTATCTGTGAGATATCCTGCCAACACCAGTGAAACTTCCCGAGTGCTGACTGTGATGCAGCAGCTGCATTATAGTGTATTGTTGTCATAGAGGAAAAATATGTCAACATTATGTAGCTCCCAGAGCTCAGCAGCAGCTGCAGCCACCTCTGCATGGAGACGCTTAGGCTGATGTGGAGCCCAAGCCATAGTCTGCCCATTTTTACTATGTTTGGAAGATGTGCTCCCAAACTGAAGTATGAGGGGCTGTGTGGAGACAGGCTTGGCTGTGCTGGCTCTGTAAAAATCAATATCTTAGTCAATGCTGAAATCCTGGGCTTGCCACGTGCAGGGCTGTGTGTAAGACCCGTCTTTCATTTGGGTGTTCCCAATTAAATGCGCGGGGTAGCGGTGCAGTCCGGGACAGCCGCAAAAAATCTGAGATGTGACACAAGATGTGCGGGTGTTCTCTTCTGTAGCAAAGCTTGGCTTGTTTGAAATGTTTTAAAGTCTTACCTCTGTAACTATCCAGTGGATGACAATTCCATACTGGCTATATCAATGCTTGATACTTTACAGGTTAGTGCCTGGCAGCTGGACATTCAGCTTTTGCTTGAAGTCATATAAAAATGCCTAACATAAATGGAACATCCTCTTTAACTGGTTTCACGTTTTTAATATTTTTTTAAATAACATGTCAAAGTTTGGAGCTAGTTGTAGGCTAAACAGTTTCTCTCCAGGGGCTCAGAATTTTCTGAAGATAAAATCCTATAATTGCATGATATTTTAGGCTGGAGTGCCTGACCACAGCATCTTTCTTTAATAACCATGTTTCTTCAGGAAACATAAGGAGCCTGGCTTTGGGCTTAATAAGAAAAAGTAGTGACATGAAGAGCTTCAGAATGAGCCATTTAGTCATATACAGGAAAGTTGCAATTGGAAAGAAAATATTTTTAAAATGTTAAAGATCTACATGTGCTGTCCTACATAAAGCTTAGCAATGCTCTGAAGACTCTGTGTCCAAACTTAACCTGAGTACATGCTTTCAGGAAGATTAATGAGAATTAGGTAATCAGGTTGTAGTTTCCTTTTCTGCACAGCTGCCCTAAATTTGTCAGGGGCTATTTTTTATATCACTTTTACAGGCTTTTATTTAACTTTTTTTAGTTGGAGACCACATGTCTGTATCAGCAATTTAAAAAAGATGGTTGGGTCCAAATCAACTGGTTCTTGTTTCTACAGATACACAAAATATCGTAAATATATACTCAGTTTTAATCGTTATTTAGCAACCAACACATCAAATATTAAACATATGCTTGTGATAGTCACAGAAATATAATTTCTATCCCTTGCAATCTTCAGAAAATCTTTTTCCAATTCTCCTTAAATTCTGGTTTTATAATCAAAAGCACCCTATGAAGGACCGTTGAGTATGTGTTGATGACAAAGCAGCATTGGTGCATGTGAAGGGAATGTATCTAGCAATACCTCTTGCAGAGGTGGCAAACCTTTTTTGTGTGGTAAGCCACCTTGCAGGCTAACACCCTGCAATGCAGAATATGAGGTGTGTTTTGAGATAGCCTTCTGGCTTCAGTGTGGCAACCAAATAAGCATACCGTGAATGAAAGCAGCAGAGGAATGTGGATAATGTGTTTTAGTAAATCATCACTAAACTCTCATGCGGAGAAGGTCTGGTTTTGTTTCTTGCTCACTTTGTTACTTGCTCACTTAATAAAACCAATCAGTAGGCTCAGGCCAGAAGAACTGTGGCAGTTGATCACCCATAGAAACCTGTTGTACTGTTTCTGGTCTTTTTTAAGCCTCTCTGAGATAAGTGAAAATAAATCTCCTGACCTCATTTTACTCTTCATTTATCTTACCCACAAAACAGCATGAAACTCAGCACCGCTTAAAATTCATGCTTGGCTCCTTATTTTCAGTCTGCTGCCAGGAGTAAGGGTGCTGTTGGAGGGGTGTCCTCAGGGACAACACTGAGGCTGCTGTACTCAAACTGTAACCTGAAAGTGCTTCAGAGAAGTACAGTGTTGAGCCTCAGTGGTGGAAACTTATCAGAATTTTTGAGAAATGCTGATAACACAGCCTAAGAAAATCTTACATTATGCTTTTTTTTCTTTTTGGGAATACTATATATATCACGGCGTGGCAAATGCACCCCCAAATGTGCCAGGAAGGAAGTGGTAAACATCATGTAGTATCACTGAGTTGATTTTCCTCAGTTCTATTTGCAACACTTGCCTCTTGCTGCTTAGAAGTTACTGGATTTCCACTGCTGTCGAAAACTGCCAGTGCTCAGAAATGAAGTGTTAAGCTGGGATTTTGTCGGGAAAGCTGTACAACAAAAAGTTTTGACTTTTGCCTCTCTTTGATCCATGAAATGAGACAAAATACAAGGGTCTCTGGTTATTGTGCTGGAAGAAAACGCTGGTGCAGTTGGGTATCTTACGTGCAGTACTGTTCGTATTACGAGACTATGAATGTCCCGTTTCCCTGGGGACCGAGGAGTTCCTTTGGAAGCATCTCCAGGCTTTGTTCAGTCAGTGCTTGTTCAGAAGGCTGTCCTGCAGATTCTTCTTGCTATGCAACTCTTGCATTTGATCCAGATGCAATTTTTGGTTTCCAAGAGTGTTATTACTATGCAGGATGTATGCCTCTTTGAAAGCAGGACTTTCATAGTGCTTCTGCTCTCATATCTTTTTACTCTTTTGTAGCAGCCCCTGCAAATCCAGCCCTAGCATGGAGTATTCAGGCTCCTGTATGCACTATATCAGTACCCAGAGGAAATCTGTGTGCTACACAGTTCAGCTCGTGCTCAGCTTTGCCAGTGACCATTTTGAGTGGTATCTCTTTCTTTTTGAAAGTGTTTTAAAAATTCCTGTGTATTTATGTTGAAAAGGCAGTTTTCCACCCACCACTTTGCATATGAGTGACTCGACTCATGATGTTATTACTGGAGGTGGAGTGCAATGAATGAGGCAGTCGTAAGAAGAATTTCCTTCTAAGTACAGAGAAATGTAAATTGTGAGAATGAATTCATTGACAAAGGGATGTGTTTTGTTTGATCATCAGGTGTTCATGGAAAATTTCACTATAACTGAACTATTGAGATTTCTGTTGGATGTTGAGAGTATTAAGAATCACCATTCTGTTGTTTATCCCCATTTTGTTTGGATTATGGACTTCACTGAAAATGCATGCATTTAGCTATTGCATTAAACCATGCACTGTTTGTCTTAGTTGTGTTCAATTTTATTATCCTTTACTTAAATTGACCATCAGCTCTTGATGATAGCAGCCAAAAGGCTAACATTTTTCCTCCCTGTTTTCCCTCATTTTTTACCTCCTTTTTTTTCTCCTCTTCCCCCCCTCCTTTTTCCCCCTTGGAGCTGTTTTGGCAGCTGGAGGCAGTTTTTATTTTGATACATCTGACATAAAGAATGGAATTTGTCCTGTTTAGGAAGCAGAAAAGCTGGTGGAAGAAAAAAATTCCATCAGTTGTATTACAGAAATCAAGACTATGCTTTCTGATCCATCAAGTAGAAAGTTTTCAGTTTCAGTTCAGGATATACATGAACATAAATTGCAATTTAAGGACTTTTTTTTATTTAAAGGGAGAGAATTTAGCTATGTTGTTGGCACCATAAAACTTAACATTTTATGGAAACAAAATGGAAAAACAGAATACAGCGTATATTAAAAATAGAATGTGTAACTTTCAGCTTTGGGGATCCAGCCAAGAGGAAGTTGTACATTTGGGAAAAAAAAAAAAAAAAAAAAAAAAAAAAAACCCAGTAGCTACATATATCCTCTTATGGGGATCAGTCCTGGACTGAAAGGCATATCCATCCAAATGCAGGGGTTTTCTGTGTGCTCAAAATTGCAAAATGAGCCAATGAATTGTTCTGAGTTCATTCAAAGTATGTAGGTGTTTCCATGTGCCTGCAACACCTGTGCAGGACTATGTGTACCCCCAAAGCATGTGAGTAGTGACCTCCTTTCTTGTGCCTCTGCGGTTGTAAAGGGGAGATTTGCTGGCCCCATCACTGTGTCACTCAAACCCTTGTTTTACTTCCTGACTATGAAGTGTTACATCCTTTTGCATTACAGTCATCGTGTTTTGTTCTTCCCAGCTTGCCAAAAAGGACAGAGGGTGGGGAGGGATGTCAAGTAGAGGGCTTCTGGCTTCTTCCAAGGGGGGAGTGAGCCAGGGAATGTACTGAATGAAAGGTGTGCTCTCAATGCTACTTGCTCAAAGAGTAAGCAGCTTAGACGTCCTAAATCTGATCTCAAAAAGCACTGAAATCTTTCTGATCTTCAGCTCTCTGCCCTAGTTCTCCTTCTCATCTTGTGTTATTGTTCATGGGCTGGCGTTGCTGACTCTGTATTAACTTCAGGCATGAACTTTAGAAACTGTGGCAGTCTGTGCTGTTACACTCCTGCCAAATGGGATCCCTGGAAAACCTAATTTAGCCCTTGCCACAGAGTGAACTTCCACTTGTTTGGTTTTTTTTTTCCAAATGTACTTTTCCTTCCAGTAAACTTTATTCTGTAGTTTTGTGGAGTCTTGGACCCATCCTTTTCTGTTTCATGTATCTCATGATGTATTTAAGCCCAACTGTGGAAGAAACTGTAGGAGCACTAGATTCATAGAGGAAACCAGCCTCTGAAAGTGTTTTAAAAATCTATAGAAATAATGGAAAAAAGATTGCCTAAAAAAAGAAAAAAAAGGAAATCAGGTATAAATATTTCTGCCTGTTCACTACCTCTGTAGAGTTATTTTCATTGCACAATTTTAACAGCTCTATATAATTTCCATGGAATAAAAGATTAATTACATTGTAAATTATCTGGCTTTGGATACAATGACATATTGATTCCTAATTCCATGGTGAATGGGTTTTAAGAAGCATATGATAAATTCTTAATAAGTAGTTCCATACTGCTGTTTTAAACATGTATTTCTCAGAAAACCTCAACATCTTAAAATTTGTTATTTTGTTAAATGCCGTATTCTGCACCTAGGATAGTGTAACGACAGGCACAAGTATAAATTGGGAGAGGAGTGGCTGGAGAGCAGCCCTGCAGAAAGGGACCTGAGGGTGTTGGTTGGCAGCAGCTCAGTAGGAGTCAGCAGTGCCCTGGCAGCAGGAGGGCAAAGCACACCCTGGGGTGTGTCAAACACAGCATCACCAGCCGGTTAAAAGGGACAGCTGTCCTGCTGTGCTCAGTGCTGGTGTAGCCTCACCCTGGAGTGCTCTGGGCAGCTCTGGGCCCCACTATTTAAGAAGGATGTTCAGGTCCTTGAATGCGTCCAGAAGAAGGCAACAAAGCTGGTGAGAGGACTGGAAGGAATGTGCAGTGAGGAGCGGCTGAGGACTTTGGGCTTGTCTAGTTTGGAGAAGAGGCGGCTGAGGGGCCACCTCATTGCTCTCTCCAGCTTCCTGAGGAGGGGAAGTGGAGAGGGAGGTGCTGAGCTCTTCTCCCTGGGATCCAGTGATAGTACGCATGGGAATGGTTCAGAGCTGTGCCCGGGAAGGTTCAGACTGGACATTAGGAGGCATTTCTTTACTGAGGGGATGGTCAAACACTGGAACAGACTTCCTACAGAGGTGGTCGATGCCCCAAGCCTGTCAGTGTTTAAGAGGCATTTGGACAAGACCCTTAACAACATGCTTTAACTTGGTCAGCCCTGAATTGGTCAGGCAGTTGGGCTAGATGATCATTGTAGGTCCCTTCCAAGTGAATTCTCCTCACCTCCCCTCCTAACTTTGCTTTACTTCCCCCAAAATCAGTAATGGTTTTCCAAGCAAAAATTTTTTCTCTCCTGAAATAAATTTTGGTATTAATTCGAATGGCACATGTATACTTAGCCATTTTTCAGTCTTTCTCATGCATTCCCTTTGGATTAAGATTCTCCTCTGAATAATGCCTTTAGCTGACAGCCAGGAACTGTGGATATTTATTGCAGTTTATTGCAATTACCTAATTGTAAAAGTGCTTGTGCCTATTTATGCCTTGAGGCATTCATGAAATATAAATGAGGTATGTCATAAATAACCTTACAGTAAGGAGACTAGATTGGGGGGGGTTGCATATTTTATTTAACTTATATCATAAGTTACTTCACATACTCTTAGGTAAAGTGTGTGAAAAGTGTATTGTGGAAGCTGTTCACTAATCAATATAAAATCTGCTGTGAGAGGGCAAACAAGATGGCAGGCAGTAGATGTTTACTGTGCTACGGACATCCTTAGCAACTCCCAAGTGTACTGTTCAAAATCAATTTGTAGTGCCGTTCTTCCAATTTGATAGGATATCATATAATATATTTGCAGTAACACACCATGTCTTCCGCAGTACTTTTCATTGGTGACTTTCTGAAGTGTCACAGAGGAGGCACAAGCGAAGTACAATCCCTGTACCCAGATGAGAAGGAAAATGTTCATCACAAGCAATGTAATTAGGAAATTACCTGAGTTCCTAGAAATCAGTCTGGTACTGCTAGCAGTAGTGCGTGTTGCTTGGGGCATTGTTTGAGTGATAGTACAACCTGAGTCTTGAAATCCTTTGAGATGTTGACCCTTGTAGTTATTCAAAAACATTTCCTTAAGCATAGTACCAGATTAGCACATCCCTTCCGTTTAGTGTCCTGCACTTTAACGGGCAGATGCCATAAATGTAAAGATATTAGAAAGCTCCTGACCTGAATGTGTATGCAGAGTTAAGGTTATTACATCAGAGGAAGATATGTCGGTCTCTAGTTAGCTTACACAGAGCTAATACAAAGCTCCTACAGTCGTAAAGCACCAGTGGCTTGGTTGTGGATGAGAAATACTCACTCCAGGGCAGTGCTGCAGACTGTCTGTACCTCTGCCTTGGAGCAGCCCATCCCCTTCAGGCTGCAGTCCTCTCCTTCCAGAGAGGAGACAGGGCCAGGAACACCTGGGCAGAGCAGAGAGTTATGTACAAGGCAGGAAAGAGAGCAAATCACCAAAGGCAGTTCTTGTTAATTTTTTGCACTAAGGATCTATTCTTTAATACTGGTTTTCTACCTGTTTGTGTTCATACATGTGGGTCAAACCTCTGCACTCCCTGCTGTTCACATGGTCTTGAATTTTGAACTGCTAGGAATGACGTCAGCTGGTGGAGGCTTTTTTACTTATTTTTAATAAAATAATTAAAAATTCTGATAACTAGGATCAAGCAACCCCATAAAAGTAATTTAAAAAAACCAACCCACTTCAAATTGTTTGTAATTTGAAGTGTAGCTGCATTTCTGCAGCCTCTTGCAGGGATCTGTCAATCTTTTAACAAAATTTGAAAGCAAAATCTTTGTAGTTCCCAGCAGAAAATTTTGATAGCATCTGAGGGTTTGTTTTGCTTTCGTTTCGAGTACAAATGATCCCATGATACATCCTCCAGGCCAAGCAGCTGCAAAGCCTGTTCTTGAAATAGTTTATGAAACACTGCTGCAATATAGATGGTGCATTAGAGCATAATGATGCTCGCTGTTTCAGTTGGAATATCACCTCTGACTCCTTGCCACTTATTTAGCAAACACTAGCTCTTTTTCAAGTCTTTGCTTCACCTTTTGGAGATTGTTCTTTATGGATGAACAGATGGTAGAGGTAGTTGCTGATTCAGCGATGGATGTAATGTCTCAGAATAGCGTTCTTATCTCTTGAGGAAAAAGAGGGGGTTTTGTTATTTTTCTCTTCTGGAAGTGTTTGGAGTGGCACCTTTCCCACCCTGGCTACAGAGTATTTGGGGGTGGGAAAGTAGATTCACTTCTCTTGCTAAATCTTCCTAGAGTTTACTTTTGAACCAAAAAGCTGCCAGTAACATCCTTAGAGGGCTTGGTCCTGTGCTGATGACTCAGTGGAGAACAGAGCCTGTGTGCAGAGCTGTGGATATAGTTGAATTGTTATTTGAATATCAAAATGAGAGACATTTGCTAACTGACTCCAGCTGCCTTAACAGCAAAGACAGAGAAGTATGAAGTCTGTAGAGGCACAGGTAAACTGAAACACGTGTGTGTTTGCATAACATCAGTTAAAGAAAATATCATACCTGTTTGTTTTCAGGACTGACTAAATGAGCCTTAAAACTTGTGACAATAGGTGAGACATTCCTTTTTTGTTTTAAATAGGAATTCTCTTTGGAAACTTGATTAGAATTTCAGCAAAGTGAAGGTGCTAGCAAAGCTTGCTGTTTTAATAACCTACCCGTATTTCATTTTATATTGTCTGTTTTCTTTCTGCAAAAGCACCTATCACCTCATGCTGCCAATGCATTTCAGTGCTGGAAACATTTGGAAAATTTTGCTTTATAGTAAATACTTGCCCTTCCTTCTAAAATCCCTTTCTCATGTTTGCTATCTTCATGACTATCCGTTTGGCATTCATTCTTGTTCAGTTTCATTTCAGTGACAGAAGGCTTTTGAGAAAAACCTTCTAAAGAAAGTTAACCTAGAAAGAAGATGCAAACATTTCATTGTGTATGTCAGTGATTGGAAAAGACCTGTCAGTATTTCCTGATTCCAAGTGATCCTGATTCACAGAATTTCCTGATTCCAAGTGATCCTGCATCACTTGGATAACTTGATTGGATTGTGCAGTTGTTGTTTTTCCTGTGTATTTTGAGTTTGGTACTGTATTGCTAGAGGGTGTGCTCGTTCTTAACAGAAAGGGGAGGAGAAGAGCAGAGGAAAATCCAGAGTTTTGCAATGGTAAGCACGTTGAGTTTGCAAGCTGAATTGTCATGTTGGCTTGTTATATGGACCAAGTTGTATGCTTCATAGGCTGAAAAGCAGAAAGTCTGTTCCTTAGACTGCTGTTTGAGAACTTGGTTCAGGTAGCAAGAGTCATAGTGCCACTAGTATCCCACCAAGATTCTTTTGTGAGTTACTGGGGATGAACAGGCGTACAGCAAATGCTGCTTCCATTCACCTTCAACACAAGCCACCCTATGCCCATTGCTGATACGCACGCAGCAATCTAAGATGTTTGTACTGTGGGTAAGCAAACACGTACCCGGGTGGAGGTAGTGATGAAGATGCAGCTAGCAGTTGCAGTGCAAGCTGTTGAGGGATTCTGAATGTGTATGTGGCTTATTAGTCCGTGCTGAAATCTTCATGGCTCCTGCTGCACCTGTTGTGTTAGAGCTCACACGTGTCACACGTGTATGCCTGCCATGCTTGTGGTAGGCATTGGGTACGAGTTACATCCTCATTTTTGCCGTGTAGGTCTGCCTTGTACTGTTCTAAGTACAGCTTTGGAATTAGCAGTTTTGCCTAATCAGAGCCTTTGGCAAATATGACATTGATTTAATTTTTTATATATCTTTTTCCTAAGGTCTTATGCTAAAAGCAACACATTTTCTTCTGTGCTCTGGTTCTTCTCTGCATTTTGTATGTGGACTTTGCTTTTATACAAGCCTTACTTCTTTTGTAGAGTTTTGTGTTTAGTCTGTCTTTGGTGCTATATTTAGGATTACTGTTTGTAATGTTGCTGGCGTTAACTTGTAAATTCAAGCTGGTGAATGAAAGTATTTGCTCCCATTCCATTTCAGAGCATGTAGGCGGATTTATTTAAAGTGCGCCTTGCAGCCCCACCCACTTCCTCCTCAGAAATAAACCAGTATCCAAGCTAGCTTATTGGTACCGAACTGAAGGACCATGCTTGTCCTCCGTAAAAGTTTTCTTTTTTAAAAAATGAACATAACATTTACTCTTCTTCCTTCCTCTGGAGATTACAACATTGAAGATAAATGTGTAACTTACAACAATGTACACGACAATATTGTCTGTCTTTCCACAAGATAGCTGTTTGTTATTTTTCCAAAAAATGTGTGGTGACTAGCCAGACAGCAAGCAAATGCAGTTTCATACACCTGTATGCCAGATGTTTTACAGCTGTGCATATACTGCTGCTGCTGAACATATAGTGAGTGCCATAGGACAGCTGATTCAGGAAAAGCAAGACTTTCTCTCTTTGGATGGGCTGAAATGACAGTGAAGGAGACAGAGTTGCCAGTCGAAGGAATTTCAAAGCGCAATCAAGAAAATCTTTTGGCATCTTGTTTGGGGATATTGCTGACTTTCAGAGTTAGGGAGATTTCCTCTGACTTCTTCATAGATAAAATATTTTCCATGGAACCTCAATGTCTGATGAACTTGAAGTAGGAATTACTGAAGTTTGATTTGGTTACATGTAGGTGAACTGATTCTGGTAATGAGCTGCACAGAGTGAAGCTTTACATAGCTAGGTAGAAATTAGGGACTAAAAGAGTCCTATTATTTTTAAGGGCAACTGGGTATCTGAATGTCACAAAGCTTTGAAAATATTTGCATTACTGAACTTTATTTTTTCCCCATAATAGACCTTTTTATTTCTCAGTTCTTAAAACCGTGGATGGTGTGACAAGGGAAATGGTCCTATAGTCACAATCCCAGTCCATTTTCTTTCCTTATTACTCCTATGATCATTCTCCTTTACATTCTCCTTGCAGCACTGATTTCAAGCTTGCAATATTTTGTAGGGAAATGCGTTGGTTTTGCTATTGTGTAATCTTTTATTTATTCAGCAACAATAACACACTGCTTTGTATGTCAAAATGGAAGTTCCAGGAACTGATATGCTGCACATGGTATTTGCAGCCAAATGTCAGTGCAGTTACAGCTGGATTCTGTGTCATGTCTTTAAAGAGAGGAAGGGGGATATCCACACACCACTCTGGGAAGGGGGCCAAGGTATTAGTCGTTGAAGTGGGCAGGCATAGGTGTCTTTACGGGGAGAACAGGGGAAGGAGTGTGGTCCTGGACATCTGCATAGGGATGGACATATTTTGGTTGCTTCAGAAGTCATCTCAAATTTTAGATTAGCATCTGTAGTCTAGTCTCTGACCCAAAGCTTTCAAAGGTTTTGAAAATCTGTTTTTAAGGTGGTGATTTCAGGAATTTGTTTACTAGTGACCTCCCAATCTGGAAATAAAACAAAGTTTCCTGTTTTATTTCTTACTTGGCTTTCCAGCCCATGGAGCAGGGCTGCAAGCTTATAATGTGCAAAAGAGAGTTATAGCCACCACTATATTTTGAAATGCAGGACTGAAGAAAAATGCTGTCAAATTAGCATCATGATAACTCAGTGTGAGAGACAGTAATGTTTTAGAAGGAGATGGCCAAAATCTTCCCAGTAAAACATAAATGTCTCCAAAGCTATGTGTTTATGCTTACTTAACTCCTTTCACCAATGAACTTTTCGGTGCTTTTGAGAAGCATTGAAGGTGGCACTTTTCTAGGCTGTGGAGCATGAGCAGGAGGAGCCCATTGCACACTATGCAGTGCAGCGTGGAGATCTGTGATGGTACACCCCATTGCACAGTGAGCATGGGAAGGACTACCCATGGTCTCAAAGTTGATAAAATGGCCAGTAGCGGGGCACTGTGCCTGAATGAACACCCTTTGGCTCAATGGCACGTTCGTCTGAATATACAGCTGGCTTTTGCTTCCCGAGATTCTGCAGGTCGCTTATGTTGAGCTGTGCCATGTTAACAGGGGGCTTAATTAACCAGGAGGGAGGATGGCAGTCCTGGACCCACATACAGCCAGGGACAGGTCGTCCCTCTGGTTTGGGGAACATTAGCTCGGGTGCTGACAAAGCAGCTCACACGCTGATTACTGAGCGGCTATTTCTGCTTTCACATCACACTATTAAGTTCATTTGTTTCCTGTCTCAGGCGTAATATACTTTCAGTGGAGGGTTTTTCCCCATGATTGTTTCCTGAGTTAGTAGATCTTCCTTCACTTTGGCAAGGATCTTCCTTAATAAACAATCTCATCGTCAGTTATTAGTTTCATATGACTAGTCTGTGAAACACACAGGAGTACTGAAAGCTATAAAATTTGTGCTAGCTGTTTTTGTATACCACGATCCAAACGATCTTGGTAGTGTCGCAGTGGATTTGATCGTTAAATTTATTGCTGGTTACCCACAGCGAAACAACAAGCTGCAACTGTGCAACTAGAGCTCAGATGAATTTATCTGCTTACACCAAAAGTGGTTCAGAGGAAAAACTGTTGTAAAATAAATGTTTTAGTAACGATTGCTTTAGTTATAATTATTTTATAATTTCTTGTGGTTGTTACTTTCAGTAACTTTTAGTCAATTTTAATAACATGAAGTTACAGCTTCATTAATCCTGGTTTTAACCCAAACAGCAAAAATGTTGATACTCAATATTTTGCTTTATAGTGAAGTCAGAAAACAAGAGTCACTGTGGCAGAACACAGTGTGCTACTAATAGCACCTGATGAATTAGCATAAAGTATCGTATTATTAATTGATTTAATGAGTCCTTAGATCCTATGATACTTGAAAGAAGGTTAATTGGTTGCTTACAACATAACTGTAATGTACTGTGTTTAAATGCATCATTGGATTCTCATTTTCTTGAAATATCCACCTATGAGGTTTTCACTCCCCTCTTCATTCTGCACCCTCATAGTCATAGCTCCTCTAGCTCTGAAGCATTTTAAGAGCATTAGCTCAAAGCACAGTGTTGCTTCCAGACTTTTATATCCCTTGAGGTTAGGTGCCAAGGGGTGCTATGCTGGGCATAGTCCTCTTCTCTAGCTAAGCAGAAACGTGCCCGCCTTGGCTGGCTTCTCAGGTGGCAGGTAATGCTAAATGGTGCTTGTCTGATAAAGCATGAGCAGCTGTAATTGGTTTGGCACATTCATATTCCATATGCATTTCTTTTTGTTGTATAGACTGTATGAAGAGCAGTGTGAAAGGGTTGCGATTTTATTTTTTTCCATTTGATTCTGTAAAATAAAGTCATTTTAATCTCTTGAGAGGATGAGTGCCAGAAGGGCAGCCCAGCTTCCCTGAAAGGCTGTGTTTGACACAGCTTGTCTTTACAGGCAGATTAAATTACTGCAGGTGGATGCTCTGGAAGGTCCTGCCATAAAGGGAAATGTGGCTGCTGAAATAGCTGTGCTGTAAGTCTCAGGGAGGCAAGCTGGGGCAAACTCAGCCCATGCGCTCCACTCTCGGTGCTAACTCTCTGCAGGGTGTCTGAGCAAGCTTACCCAAGGCTTCTGTTCCAGCAGGACAACGTGTTGCATTGTATATTAGAGGGAAAGTTTTAAGCTCTTTGGCTGCATCCCCAAATTCAATTTATAGTGCTGGAACCTAGAGGTGGGGCATGCATGGACTCTGCAGCACACACTGTGACTAATGTGCTGTGAACCGCAGGTACAGCAAGCCAGAAATGGTGGGAGCATTTCAACACAGTCAACCTTGTCAGCTCAGCCTGTCACTCATCATTTTGCTTTGGGGTAGCTGATACCATAAAGGGAAAAAGTGTACATCTCATATAAATTCAAATCATAAACTGAGAGCTTATGTGTACAAGGGGGAAAAACTTTGCAGGAAATTTTTAATAAAAACTGCAATACAATAATTTTAAAATAGTTTACTTTTGACTCAAAAACATTTCCTTCATAGGCACTCAGAATAGTGGGAATACCTACCCCACATATATAGGCATACCTACCTGCCTGTACACCTACACACTCTTAGTGGCCGGATAGAGTTATGGATGCTTCCAGTTCTGGATTTCTATTTTCAGGATAAATTAAGTAATTTAAATCAGATTTCAGAAGCATTCACAGCTTGGTTACATTGTCAGGAATATGTATGCTTTGACTACAGTAGGAAGCAACCAGTAAGTGTTCATGGGGAGAAAATTCTCCTACATATTTGCACATTCATTTTGACTTGGCAAATAAGTTAGTTATACTTCATAGTGGCTGCCTTCCTGATCGCTACGATTTCTTTTGTCCCTTTTCCTTCTCCTTTTTTCTCTTTTCCCCCACTCCAATGTATTGAACGTGCTGGAATAGAATCAAATGCAAAAGTTGCATCAATATACAGTGTAATGTGCTTGAGGATTTTTGCGTCTTTACTGGAAAACAAAACCCTTTGGATAGTAGGAGTATTAATTCTCTTATGAAATGTTGCAGATTTATTTATTTATTTGTTTCAACCCTCTCTTACCAGTCTTCATCCAAAGAACTTAGCCTTTTTTAACCCTCATTTGTAGAATAATGATATATTTTACACCCTTTTTCCTCAAAAAAAAAAAAAAATGCCAAGATGTTGCTTTCTTTAGGAGTAAAAAAACTTCTTCAGACACTTGCGTTGTTTTTACCTTTCTGCTTTCTCCTTTTTTAGCTTACCTCTTGTCTCATTTAGAAATCAGCAACTGTTTCGCATTGTTTGCACATCCCATCTTTTCTAAAAAGCAACTTTGTGTCCTTTGACAGTATTTTGAGGTATGCAAAAGAGACTTGCCAGTGCTTCTTTCTCCTTGCTTCATCATGAACTTTATGTCTTCTACTTGGTGCTGCTCTGTGTTGTCAGGGGACTAATTTAATTAGTTTTCATTAACTGTTTCTTAACTGAATTTTTGAAAGACAGATACAATTACAAACACAGCACTGGAAGAGCATAGGAGGAATGTCTGGCACAGCTATATGAATGGATGTATTACTTCAGATATTCCCCTGCTGTTGAACAGGATGTGTAATCTGTAAAGGATTATATGTAAGAGGGAGGAAGATATTTAGAGCAAGACTGAAGGTTATTGAGGTGGTCAAAGCCAGTATAAAAGAAAAGGAAAAAAAAAAATGTCACAGACATCAAATTGTGTGAGTGCCTCCAAAGTGCAGTGGCTGTTCTTCCCTCTTCCAGGCATTCGATTAAAAAGGAAATAAAAATTATCATGATGCCTGTGCTCTGGCCATCGTTTCGGGAGAAAGAGCCAAGGTGGCATTGCAGCCCACGAGCTGGCATCCCGAAGAGGTGGAAGAGGTTTGCCTTCCATCACTGAGGCTGAACAGAAGCGCTAGTGCTGTGCAAGCAGCTCTGCACTTTACCAGCTGGATTGAAGCCATTGGGGAGTAGAAGGGGAAGCTGTGATTAAAAGCGCTAGGTAGCCCATTTGAAGCACTTGTTTGTCTTTCCTACTTGGCAAGGCATAAAAAAGTGAGGACCGCAAGTCTGGACAAGCAAAGAAGGCTTCCTAAAGGCTTCGGTTGGTCAGTAATGCAAAATGCCCGTGTTGCATAAGCATCACCAAGGCCCACCACAGTGTTTCCTGTGGGCTGGAGCTGTGTTTCCGTTCTGAGTTGACAGTTTGAGCAAATGAGCTAATAAGCCAAGGGATGGGAGCTCTTGAAGACAGGCCACATTCACTGAAAGGTGTGTTTCAATGGCATTATATGAATGTGTTTTACCTAATTTGAAGGTAGAAAGGCCATCTGTGCAAGAAACGCTAGTAGCTGAGCGAGCTGTGACAGTCAATGACCACACTTCTTTATATTGCTGATACATGTGCTGCTGCAGAAGTCTGTAGTAAGAACGGATTCTTTCACCTTTTTCTGAAGGAAACATCAGCAATCATTTCCATTTGTTGAAATGCCTTTTCCTAATGCTTCTCATACGCTTTACAAAATGGGCACAACTGGGACACTCGCTTTACTCCCTAGTCAAAAAGAGAGAAACTGAGATGGGAGAATTAGTGAATATAAACACAAACGCCCCCCACACACAGGCACACGTGTCATGCTGGAATGAGATACTGTTAAAATTTAAGCAGAATGGCTCTTCTGGTACATATGGCTATGAGCATTCTTATTCCAAGATAAAAGTGCTTTTTTCTCCATAAACTGAATCTACTCTGAAGAGTTAGTCGAGCCCATGTATGCCTTGCAAATGGAAAACATTTTATATGCTTTAAAATGACATTTTCTAAAGGGATAGCAACTTTTTTCTTTCCTTGGGTTGCTTAGGCCAAATGGACCGTTTCATTAAAGATGTGGTCTGAATTCTGTTTCCAAGATACAAAAGCCATGATAATCCAAAAACATGCTTTCTTATAGGCCTTTCAACATAATTTCCAGTACAGTTAAAAAAAACTATAGTGGTATACAAGATGGATTCCAGATAACTGCAGTGTAATGCCCAGTGGTTTCATGGGGCACCATTTTCCAGGGTTATATTCATGAAAGTTCAGCTTTAAGGGGATTAAATAATCTTCATTTTATAGGGCTATTAAAGGCTTCTGTTTTGATGTTGTCTGATGTCTTCTCTGGGATTGATTCAGAACCAAACACATACTGTAGAGGAAAATTTGGCATGACAGTTTGCTGCTGGCATTCTTCATGTGGAATTGCAGTATTCTTCCAGATGGGAAAGAAATTTGCAGGGGAGTTAAGTTTTTTTTTCCTAGGGCTCTGTTATAGCTAACCATTCTTCTACTTCTCACTGCAGGTACATGGAACACTGCCTGGTTTTGGAGTCTTTCCACTTTATAAAGTAAAAAGTTACATTAATATTTTTTGACACTTGAGTAAGAAAAATTTTGAAATTTTCCCAGATTCAAGACAACCCACTGCCCTTTTATTCTTTCCAGACACATGCTTAATATCGGCCACAAAGGCAATAGAGTACGAAATTTAGAGTTCTGACAGACATGTGTCTGCAAACGCAAATCATATTGCTGAAGCCATATCAGCCTCTGCCTCTCTGAGGGATGGTGGTACCTTGTGTGCAGGGATGTCTGATCTGCTTATGAATCAGCACCACAGAGGTTATAGTTTACTGTTTAGTATTTGTAGGCAAGCCTCTGTTATTCACAGTTTGCCTTTTATCACTGCAGAATAAAAGTAGTTGTCCAGAAAGTGGTTCAGCAGCAACTGAGATATTTGGGCAGGAAGAGCTGAAGGAGAGGGACAGCAGGAGTTTCTGTCTCGTCTCTTGCTCCAAGCCACACTGTTCTTGCTGGTTAATCAGAGTCCTAAATCTCATGCAGCCCCTCAGTGAACTGGAGCATGGCAGACAGGCAGGGTTGCAGCCATGCCCCTCTTTGCAGCAGTTTGGGAGCAGATGAAGGTGCCTGTGCTCTGGAAGCTGTAAATCTGTGCTGCCTTGGGGAGGGGCCTGGGCTCCTACACCCTGCCTGCCATAGACCTCTCTGAGGGGAGGGTGGAGGGAAGGGCTAGCTTTTGCCTGCTGTGGCTTTTTAAGGAGTCTTCACTAGCAAAGAGACCATTAGCCTTAACTGTCAGAACGAGCTAGGCAAGGGTAAAAATCTAATGAGATGAAATTAATAATAAGGATGTCACAGAGCATCTCCCAGGTTACTTGGAGTTATGTTCTGGGTATGTCATTGTTTTCCTTTCTCTCTCACCGAGTCTTTTTTTGGTTTTGATAGTAGCTTTAGTGACAGTGAAATGGATCTGAGTACAGTACCTGTTAAAATGCCAGCTTCCCCTAAATGCAATTAGAACATCTGCTCCCAGACATGACTTCCTGATCCTGACCTGTGCTGTTTTTTTCAGCATTCTGCCAGGCTTCTTACCACCCTCCCCAGTTATCCCAGCAGGTCCACAAAAAAGTAAATATCGTTATTCATGTGACATGGCAGCCACTCAGCTGGCTTGTTGAAACTCAGAAATCATAACTGAAGGAGCAATGCCATACCACTCACAAGAAAGAGAGAAAATTTTTCAGTTGTGAAGGTTATCGCATTTGTTAGGCATACATAATCCAGGTTATTTCTTCATTATTGGATACCACAAAAATGTAAATTTGTGTAAAGTAACTTTTTCAGCTAAAATTTGAATTAGTGGGTAAGTAACTAGACAGTAATCTTAAAAAGCAGAAGAATGTTACAGAAACTTTAATAGAGCCACACATTAATGTTGTAGGCATTCCTCTCTGAAAACAGGGTGCTGAAGTTCATCTTAAACACCGGCTTGCACGCAATATAATGATGTGTTTTGTGTAGGCTTGCTGGCTTAAACTGTGTGGTCAAAGCCAATTGCTGTTAACTAAGTTCTGCTGTTATCCCCAAATCTATTTGGCAGTAGTTTCATATTCTTTAGCAATATGACCATTTTGTGTCTCTCTTTAATTAAAGCGTATTGGATCTTTCTCAGTTTCTTTAGCAAAGAAACAGTTTTTGGACTCTTGACATGTTAACGTGTTTCTAATACTTGAAATACTGAGAAAGCCAAGAATTTTTAAGTTGCTGTGTTCATACAAGATCTGTAGCTAGTATCTGAAGTTTTGTGAATTTCGTAGACTTGTATTTATACCTGTATTATGCCCCTGTGCTGTTATGCAGGTTTTAGAGGTTATCTGAAGCTGGTTCCATACTACCTGGAAGCCAATTTTTCTTTGAAAAATTTCTTTGGTCGATGAAGAGACATTTCTAGGCATCTATATTAATACCTCTATAAAAAGTAGAAAATACTTTCTCACATGTGATTAAAATGTGGAAGTCATTAACACAGAAGAGCCACTGAGGCCAAGAATTTAACAAGGTTTATTAGAGGCTATGGCCATCAACAGTATGCAGGGTTGTAATTAATGTAAGTACTTTGGAAAAAGTGCTAAGCATGGTGTTCAAGGGTTCGGACGGTCTTCAGTTATCAGTTCCCAGTGTTGGACAGAGATTGCTTTGTCAGCCTTCATAGTTCTTTAGCTTTTCTCCATAAAAGCATCTGGCACCAGAAGCTATTGGAGACGTAACCCCAGAACACACATATTTGCTTTGATGTGAAACAGCACACTCCCTGCCTGCCTTCTGCCTGATTTAACGTGTAACTTGTGAATTAACTGATCACACTGCATCAGTTTTCTGTGCGTACACAACGCCCTGCTCCTCTGTACATGTGAAAAGCAAGGCACTGGGAGCCTTTGCTACTAGGCTGAATCAAATGAAGATAAAAGATGGTGTTTCACAAATGCAGCAAAGTAGATACAGATACTTCCCTCCTTCCTTAGCCTTTGATGACTTTTCCCCATTCCTGTGTTTCTGAGTTGTGGCCAGGCACATGCCTGGCTGCAGCAAAGCAGCAGGATGGCAAAGGAGAGAGAACGTGCAGTGGCACACAGGGAGCAGAGTAAAGCCTTTTTCCTATGCACCAGAGAGGAGCAAAGCTGTGCTGCTGGCGCTGCTGTGCTGACTGCAGAGTCCTGATCCAGCTTGTAGTAAAGAGCATCAATGCCATTGTGTTTGTCATCTGTAGTAGAGATGTGATGCAGTGAGTAGACATGGAAATCAATTGCTCTGCAGGTAATCCAGCCAGAATGGAACCCAGGCATGTTTGTGACAGCACAAATAAGCTCCCTCTGAGTTTGTGAAGCTCTTTGTCTCTTTGCTTTTGTCTGGGAAAAAGAAAAAGACTAAATTTCTTAATAACTTTCACAAAAAATTTATTTAAAAATAGCTTCACAGTCAGTATTTAAGCAGTCTGACAGAGGAGAAATGTAATGTGGAAGCAAAGATAAAGCAGAGTTTTCCCACCTAAACAACAAACAATTTGCAAACGAGAGTAACTACAGGCATCCCAACCGCTGGGGTGGGTGCTGGTGCTGAGATGGCAGCACAGTCTGTGGCTCTGCCCAAGGGAGAGCTCTCTTGCTCGCCAGCCGCCTCTCTGCAAGGAAGATGCCCAGACAGGTGGTGATGGGCACACTCCTGGGGCATTGCAGCTCTTCAGGCGGGGTCAGTGTGCCAGCACAGGGGCCTTGGTTCCTGGGGTACCAAGAGGAGAGGAGGCAGGCTGAACCTTAGCGGATGTGTGGCAGGTTGTGTTTGTTATGCCTTTGGCTGAGAAGTGGAGTTGTGAATGGTTTGTTTGCCAAAACTAAAAGTTCATTACAGACCGGCCTTGTTTTGATTAGGAGGAGCCAGGGGGCTATACCATAAGAGTAAATAAAGCGTATGGCTTTGTCTGCTGCTTTGTTCACTTTGGTATTCGAGACATTATATTCTAACTAGTTTTTAATTTCTGCATTATCATTTTATTTTAGTCTTTTTATGATTTACCCTGGACATGCACAAATAAATTTTCTGTGGCATTTTTTACACGTTTTTTTAAAGCTTGAGAAGTTCCTATAGATTGTTCCTGTACTAGATGTTTGTCAAAATATGAAAAAGAGTTGTGTTAACTTGTTTTGTGTTCAGATACAGAAATTTATTATTACCATCCACTTATTTTGTCTTTTCACATGCTTCATTTGGGAAAAGTACTGAATGCCACCCACAAAACATCTGTTTGGGAGTTGGTTTGTTTTTAAGACTGAAAACAAGTGTGTTTCCAGATATGTTTGCTTTTAATTGGACCGTTTAACAACATTATTGTTGTTTATATGAATATATTGTAATCCTTTGTTGTATTGCAGAAACTGTGTTTAGAAAAGAGATTTCCTGCAAGTTCATACTGAGTACTTCAAAGTGTGAGAAGTGGAGGAAGTTGCATTTGATTGAAAAATACCGATACAAAGACTTCATTATGTAATGAGACAGATGTTTCATGCAATGTAACTAGTTAGCATAGTTATTTTTTGAGTTTCACTTGTATGAGACTAAGATGAGAATCCGAGCTACATATTTCAAGTTCTATTCTCCTGGCAACACCTCAGCTCCTTTTGGCAAATCATTTAACCTTTTCTGCCTCCTATCTCACTCACCTTTTAAAATAGAGATCTTATATCATGTATTTCCCAGATGTACTTAATGTATTTAATTCATATTTGTAAGTACCTTGAAAATAATTTTATTTTTAAAAAATATATCATTGTTATATGATCTAAGGATGCAACTTTGCAAGATAAAGTTTGTGCCCTCCATAAGTTAAATAAATTTTATCTAGTGTCCTTTGAAAAATAAATCTATCTGACAGCTTGTTAATTCATGGTTCTCCCTCAGTGAACACAAATTAGGAGTTCAGTATCTCCTTAGAGAAACTTTGAAAATCAACATTGCAATAAGACATTTAAGTCACACATTCATGGCTTGGATTTTTTCCTTTCTCCTTAGAGCTATTCGTGCAGTTCAGGAAACTTTCAAAGAAAGTGTCTCTTCTGAAGGCAATAATGCATCACAAGTTACTGGCTTTCATCCTTTTTCAAAGCATTTCTATGTTCTTCTGTTTTCCAGGAGAAGGGTGAGCTCCAGCACAGGTTATTCAAGACTCGCTTTTCTTAGCAACCTTTTAGAGACCTTTTAAAATAGAGGGTCGATGGACTGTATGGTGAAAATTGCTGATCTAACGAATATCCTTTATTTTTATTTGCTTCCTTGTCAAAGGGAACTGCAGTGCATTCTGATAAGATTTTAGAGGACATGCTGCATTGAATATGTGCAGATAGAGGTCTGCAATCGAATTGTGACTGAGAATATCTGACCTGCTCAGACAGCTGGAAAATTTAACATCCTTCTGTTCAGCCAAACTGGATCCATTCTGGATCTTCTGGGTTAGGAACAAAAAGAAACAAAAAGGTTTTGAATTCTTCAGCTCAGCTAAAATAGCATTGACGTAGCGTATTGAAACAGTCATTTGCCTGGAGACAGCTGGGACGAAATTGTGTATGGTTAGAAAGCGGCCACATCCAGAATTATAATGTAATTGAAATCATTTATCCAAGCAACAAATGACTTGAGAAAGTAGATAGAGAAACTTGAACTAACAAGATTAGAGATGCTCACTGGTCAAGGCTGATACATGATGACAGCTGGTGCCCACCACAGCTGATCATTCTTTGGAGACAAGCACCCAGTCTCTTCTTTCCAGCATCTCCCATGATAACTGCAGACTGGAAAGTTGAACCGCACCTGTGAAATGCGTATCCTAAGTTTTATTGTTTCCCATTACTGAAAACTAGATTGTGTCTGCTCAGATGGGATTAGCAAAATATAGTCACCTCTTCCACTTTTTCAACACCTGTTACTTCAGGTATTTTCCAAAATTCTCGTACCCTTTGGTATAATAAAGGTCACCACTGGCACTTTAAGTCATGTGATGAGATCAAACCAGTCTGGTGATTTAACAATTAAAAATAAATAATTTTAGGTGGTCTTTTGCTGTAATCCCTTTATGTTCTTCAGAAGTGGTTCTTCCCATATATATAGATATATAGATTAGATATATAGATATCACCTTTGCCTGATACAGTGTTTCTTAGGGAACTTTACTTACTCAGATATGAGTGGATCTAGTTAATTGTAATCAAGAGGGCTACTAGGCAGCAGTTAAATGTGCTTTTGTTCAGCATAGTTACGCAATCTTTTGGGATTTCCCCGTGTTGTAATTTGTCATTGAAATGACTGGATAATGCTCCTGATGCTCTTCCTAGCATGGCTTACTAGGAAGGGTGAAGTTTGTTGCACATTGGGCACATGTATTTCATAGAATCATAGAATCATAGAATGATTAGGGTTGGAAGGGACCTTAAAGATCATCAGGTTCCAACCCCCCTGCCATTGGCAGGGACACCCTCAACTAGACCAGCTTGCCCAAAGCCTCATCCAGCCTGGCCTTGAACA
>WKFP01014378.1:2371337-2413709 GCA_011057875.1 Pterocles orientalis
GAGATACAGACAAAGGTCCCTGCTGCAAGGGCAGCTGTTTGGGCTCTTACTGAGCTGAAACATTGGATGCCATTAGCCTCTCTGATTTTTCTCCACCACTTCTCTGCGTTAATGAAGCAGGTGATAGCTCTCACAAAAATTTGCAGAATACTGGTCATTGGAATAAACTCCAAAAATTCATACAAGCAAAAACTTTGTCAAAAAAAGAAGTCCACTCTGTTTTTTTTCTGTTGACAAATAGCTAAAACGTGCAACACACAATATTACAGTCTCTCTGTAGGAGCAACATGCTCTATTAAAAGACTGAAACATTAATATCTGGAAATGAACCCAAAGGACTCTGGCTGGTTCTTCATCACTGGCCACCACCCTATTTAAATTGTACTACCCAGCTCATACACTAAGAAAATTGAAATTATTTCCTTAGGAGCTGTCTGTAGATAGCACCAGTCACAAGACTTACATTGAGACAAGTCTACCAGTAGAAAGAAATGTATTTTTTAAAAGAGCTATTATTTGCAGTGAGGGGAATTTATGAACCTGACGCACTCTGCAAAAGCGAAGGCTGTGAAGGACCCTTGTGAGCGATCAGGATCCCTCTAATTTAATCAGCAGCAGCTGGTGCCTGCTTTTACTGTGCAGGTTTGGATTTGGGTGTCTGGGTTGATGGGGTGGGGTTTTTTCCTCAGTTGGTTGTGACTTGCTAAGGTCATGGCTGTCCACAGTTGCAGAAATATTCTTGCACTCACCTCCTCTTCAAAATTGTTAGAGCATCAGAATGACTGTAATACACAGCACAGGTATTTTACCACCCTCAGAGCTTTTCTGAGTGCAGGAGGAATCCCAGAGCTCTGGCTGTGGGCATCTTCACAGCCACAAAGAAGTCCATGAGGGGAGGCCACCAAACCTGGTGTCCTAAAATTGAAAACTATTTGTTAGATGTTATCATCTTAATCCATTCAGATGTGGGTAGAAGATGTTTGAAGACCTTTCCTTTGTATCCTCAAAAGTGATCCTGTGAAACAAAAAATTACTTATTTTAGTCTCATTCCACAGTATGGGTCTCAGTCAGCAGCAATTACTACAATAATGTACAGTCTAAAGTCCATATCATACTGGAATATAAGTACAGATTTTTGTTTCTCACCCAGTAGGGTTACACAGATAATACATAGGAGGTAGATGTGGCATAATAAAAAAAATGTTCAGTTATGGTTAAGGCAGAAGTATCCAATTTCAGCAAAATACTGCTTTTAGGTTGTATGCTTTTTTTTTCTTTAAAAAAAAGCAAAGATGTCTTGTTTCAACATATGAATTCTTTCTCTTTCTCATTTCAGAAGGCTGGAAATTAAGAACTGCAACTTTCCTGTTTCCTGCAAGTAGGAGACAAAAATGAATCTGAAATATTCCTGTTATGTGTCTCTGGAGAAATGTCAAGATAGAGCAAAGAGCAAAAGTTTACTCTTTCTTCAAACTAGTTTTTTATGATGAAATATAGCTATAAGGGTAAAAAAAAAAATTTAAAAAGATTTAAAAAAGCAAGCTAAAGCTTTTTCTCACTGTAGTGCAGGAAGCTCTCTACTGGGGTTTATACTTGTTTGTGGGTAAAATGACGCTGAAAAAGAGAAATTTTTTACCTTAAGAGTTTTCGTCTTTTCTCAAAGGAGTTTACAGAAATATTTCCTTTATCGTGGCCATTTAAAAATTTGCGTAAACATGATTCTAGTGTGTGATCAAGCCTTTTTCTCTCTGAAAAATACACTTTCGCTCCTGGCATTCAGGAGCTGAAACTACACACAGATTAACTGCACATTTTTGAGTTATCATCAGGCGTTGCTCTGGATGCGTTTGGGCAACAGCCAAGCTTCAAGCAAGGAAGATATTAAGCAGAGAAAGAACAGAGCATGTATTTTGTAAAAGGTTTTTAATACATAATTTGTTTCCTTGTTGGGCAAAGATCTTCTGAAACCCTTAAGCCGTAGCTGTCTCACATCCATAGGTCTCTTTTTATCCAAAGCGTATGTTACATGCTGTCCAGCTGATCATGTGCTTGTTGTGGTGAAACGGGTTGTTCAGCAAGGGCACTGCTCCTTCTGAAGCCCTGTTTTGCTCCCGTTCCTGGCTAATGAAGCCTCCTGCAGAGTTTTTCCTTGTCCTGCCCCTGGCAGCACACAATGCCCAGTAACAACAGAGGAACCTCCATCAAGCAAGGATGCAACAGGGCAGAGCTTTGTTCTGCTTTGTTCTGCAGGTTTTAACCACCATACTTGTAAAACTGGAATGTGTTTTCTATTTGAGGGGAGTATTCAAACAAGCTAAATCCTAAACCATGTGCCTTAATTTACCTCAGTAATTGACGTTGTCTGCTTTGTCCTAAACCTGCAGCAAAGCAAGCCTTAGGCACAGGATACAATGCGGCATCAAGCTTTTCAAGCTGCTGCTCCTCAGGAAACTCTTACCGACTGACTGTTGGTGCGTTCAATAACAAAAAATGTAACAGAACAATAGGTTGAATCGAGACAATAGGCCATTGTTTTTTTTAGGTAAAAAGCAGTGAAATAATGATGAGAGAGTTTATTTTCCTGGTGACGTTTTCCATCCTGTCACTTTGCTCTGCTTACACACATCTGTATGTTATGGGCTTCTGCAGTGGAGGTTTGGTTCCCTTCTACACAGCCGCATTTGGGGACTTCATTATCGCAGGAACTGTGTTGTAATTGAGGGGTTTGTTTTGGTTTTTAAACTCATGCTTCGTTATTTATAAACCCAAAACTGTAATTATGGACAGAAGAGCAAACTAGGGACAATTAAAATAATTATCTGTGCCTTCCTTGGAGTAGCACGGAAATGTCTGTTGACTGCATTTCAGAACTGTTCTATTCATAGCGGGGTCCCTCAGCACTGCGGGGATTGCTGTAAAGATAAACGTCAAGAATAGAGCTATTTGATATTTGAGCCTGATTAGACAATAAAGCTCCCAACGGCCTAGGCTGGGGACGCTTTAATTACACTGGGGCAGGACAAACATGATCAGTAGAAAGCAAGATTCAAGCGTGGTTCTCACAGCAATCAGGGAGAGAGGTTTCTTATGTTTGCTATTAAATTGTGTCCCAAAATACAGCCACATTATTCATGCACATAACTATGGTGTCATTTAGTCCTGCGCACACTGAGCTATCTAGCCTAGAAAAATCCAAAGACTTTCAGAAGAAAATAAGTGTGGTTCCCAGCCATAGTTTTCCTAGTAGCCTTCTCTCGAGAAAAATAAAAGGTTTTCCCACCATCTGCCTGGAGAAATTTGGAAAACCTTAACCGTGCCTTACTTGTAGTCACTGCAGTTATGCTGGACTTACCTCTGTGCAGTGTGGGATGCTAAACGTGGCACGAGCTGTCTGCCTGTGAAGCTTCCATATGGGATATGGATGTCTGAGCAAAAGGTTTGTAAGTCAGTCATTTCAAACTGCTGCTTGATACCCCCACACTGTCTGTAGTGTAGTCTCCAGGTTGTCCCTTCAGGCCTCGCATGCTGGGATTGTTCTTTTGACCCATCAGTCTCTCCCTAAAACACTATTCCAGCTCAGTTAGTTGAGAGGTGACAAACATCCTGTATTTTTTTTTCTACTGTCACGTGCGCAGGATTTGTTATGTTGTTTTGATAGCTTCAGTAATTCAAGGAAAGCTGCAATGACTCCTTTTCCCCTGTCTAGTTAACTATCTGCAGAATCTCTTGTGCTATTACATTTTTGGTTCTTCGTTTTACATTTTGGTGGAAGATTTGTTAAAAATAATCCATGTTGGCCTGCAGATTCTGTCTCATGATCCAAAAGGACCAAGTTATTGTCTGTCAGTGGGGCTGCAGAAGCTGCTGCAGTACATTTCCTCGGGCCACCCTAGTCCTCAGGCCAAACGCCTTCACAAGGAAGGGTTTAAAATGAAATCTTTTTAAGGTAACTGTTATTGCTAGGTGCCTCACTTGTTTCTACACAGATGTGATTGCAGGTGTGGAATTCCTGCCTTCTCATCTGCTCCAGGCAACTCCGTGACATGGCAGAAGAACAGCTTTATAAGGCGGCTTGCCGTGTTTATTATCCCTGTGTTTGCAAAATCCTGTTAAGAACTACGCCATTGTTTATTATCAGAAGAGCTGCTTTTTGTAGTGACTGAATACTTACATTGCTGCTGCTGAAGTACAGAAAACTAGTAACATTGAAATACAGAGGACATATAACAGGTTTCTTTGTATTTTAAAATTCAAAATCCCAGAATTTCAGTTGCTGTCAACGTGAAAGTAGTGTATGTGTGTACTGATGTTCAGTTTGCAGGTGGTGCCTGTCTCAAGCCTGAATTCATTAATAAACTACATCCATTATTTAATATTGTTTTCTCTTTATCTACCATCTTGTCTGTTTAGGACCTTCTTTTTTCCTCTTAAGCCACTTAGTCTGTCTGCAGCTAAACACAACCATGCCAAGGAAGGAGGAGAGCTCAGCCACATCCTGGTCAAGTGCCAGATGCAAGCTCGGGGCTCTTTGTGACCAGAGCTACTGGCTGCACTGCGTTTGGTCCTTGCCTGTTGCCATGAGGGGCTGTGCACAGGAGGGTTGTCCACAGGACCTTCTCCATCAGTACAGTCTTTTTGAAGTTTGGAGGGAAAGACACACCAGGTGTAACATCCTGTCCTGGTCCCAAAATATCTTGCTATTGCCTGTGGTCCTTGGCATGAAAGGCTGGATCAGGCGCAAGGGTCAGCTGGACACTTTCCAGTTCTCAGTTGGCAGCTGGATCTATGTGAAACAGTATCAGGTACAAGAACATATACATGTGAGCTTCTGGGAGTGGGATTTAAATACAAGAAATGCAAAAGCTGCAGGAACTATGGGTTGTTAAATTAACTGGACCGTAACACTGCAGAAAGCATCCTAGGAACAGGAATAAATAAAAGGGAGGAGCAGGAGCAGGGGGATAAATCAAGCATTTCAGGCACTTACTGGACATTGCTCCTGTTTTCTCAATAGCTAAATGAAGTCTTAACCATATTAATTGGATTAGTACTGGGTTTTCAACATGCTTCTCGTGCCTAGATTTCCAAGCAGCTCTTCAGCTTCTCTACAGTGTTTCAGCGAGGAACTTACCCACACATAAGAGATCTCAAGCACCAGGTTTGTGCTCCAGTAGTTCTTGGGTCTGCCCTGCTGCTGGGCACCCGGCCAGCCAGAGCACACAGCAGGGCTCTCTCCTCTCCACTGAATTATTGGGGTAGCAACAGAGGGTAACCAGTTCCACACCTTTTAACATGCAGTTTTTCATAGAATATTCTTTTGAGAAAATATTTCAGGGAAAAATTTTGAGGCCCAGCTACAACCTTCTGCTTGAGAGGGTTGAAGCAGAAACACCAAAAGCCTCTTCAAGCATTTGTCCTGAGAACACAACTGCTGCGCTATACGTGTTACCATACACTGGGGGTTTAAGGCCAGAATGTTTATGTAGAGTAAGCTAAATTAAAATATTTCCACAATAATAGTTCCCTGCTCCATGCACTGGAGTGCAATATACATTACATACACTCTTTCATGCTTGGGTATGTATTTGTGCATGCAGTTTTTATGTAAAAATCTTCAATATTTGCATCTCAAGTAAACTTTTTAACTTCAGTGTTTTGGTAGTGCTTGAGAAAAGCTAGGCTGCTACATGCCAGCATAGGCTCAACTGGACAGGACTCTGAAGAACCTTTTAAAGTCAGCCCTGCATTGGGTGATCTTCAGGTCCCTGCCAAGGTAAACTGTTGGGCACACCTATGAACTGTGATGTGAGTAGGAAAAATTAGTGCTGGGGAAGCACACAGAGCTGAAATACACACACACCCCGTAGGGACTGTAAGAACTTCTCTTCACAGAGTGCTAATAAAAAAGAAGATGTATCAAATACAACTCATGACTTTTATGCAATACAGTAAATCAAGGTTTAAGTCACAGCATTTTAAAAGTGAACTTGTTTCCCACGGGGCAATTCACATCATGGTATTGCAACTCAATTACCATTAACATCTGGTCAAAGTTAGATTCCTAATGCCAAATATGACTTTCAGCTTTTTCAGGACACAGCCTGTTAGTTGCCTATGTAACACAGCACCTGCGTGTCCCCATCACATGCACAGTTTATATTTATTCTTCAGCAAAATTTAATTATAGCTCTGTTTGTTACTAAACATGTATTATATAAATGACATGTAACTATATGAATTCTAGGATTTTCCTTCCAAGTTCCATTTTTATCCAAAGGCTTGAGGGGAAATCTGCGAGGGGAAAAGGGAGGATCTTGTACGACTTGTGGCAGCAGACCAGCTCCTACACAGCTTGCAGCCAGCCAAAGTCTCTGCAAGGAGACAACATCCCCTGTATTTGCTGGTTCTATGGCTTGGCTGTTACACATATTCCCACCTAGCTCCAGCTCATCTGGAGCGTGTATCACCCCGCTGTCTCCCTTGCAGTCAGAAAAAAGCTCTATTTGCCAACCTGTTTTTTTCAGGTGTTTAAGGTAAGTGAACACCCCCCCTGAGGAAGGTGAGCAACGAAACCAACATCTCGTAACTCCAGTCTGCTCCTTATGACATTAGCCTAAGGTAGAAGTTTAATGAACCAAGCCCTTGGCATCATTCCATAAATTGTTGATTTTTTTTTCCTATGTTTAATGAGTGCAACCACTGTCATTCAGTATCAGCTATTAGTGCCTGGGAAAAGCTGCTTGTTTGTCCAGGATTAAACCTGGATCTAATTCCGCTTCTGGAACTATTGGAAGTCAGACAGACTTTAGATCCTGCTTTGTTAGTGTTGTGGGTTAGCAGAGCAGAGTTATTTTTTTTTCCTTTTCCCTTCTCTTCATAAATAGTTAGCAAGAAGCTATGTTTTGGATTCCTGCTCAGGAGAGAATTGATAAGAGAAGAACGTTTATAGTTATTGCTAGGATGTTGCTATTTGTTCTCAAGGACGAGATACATTCAGCCTCTCTCCTCTCAATAGACAGAGAGAGAGCCTGGCTTCTAGCTTGGGATTTGCTTTTAGGTCAAGATTGAGAAACAGACTGACCAATTATTCCATCCCATGCACGTCATACCCAGTATTTAGGAGAGGACTCTTCGAGGAGAGCTTTCTTTTCACTTCCGGATTCATCTCGCTTTGGGTTCCTGCGTTCGCTCTCCCAAGGCCTTTCCCCCCCTCTCCCCCCACGGTCGCTGTTAGCTCTCGGCCCGGGACACTCGTTTATCTCCGTTCCGTGAGTTTTGGCATCCTCCCTCTCCCGGAGGATCGTTAGCTGTTTTGTTTTTTTTTTCCCTGCTTCGGTCAGCTCTCGGGTTGGGACGCTTGGGCTGTTATCTCCGTTCCGTGAGTGCCTCCGGGAGCGGTGCACCCCCTTTCCCCCCTTTTCCCCCCCTTTTCTGGGGGAATCGTCTGTGCGGTTTCTGGGGATTATTAGCTGGCAACAGGCCGAGCCTTTTCAGGGGGGCAGTATCATTGTCAACAGGCCAAGCCTTTTTCGGGGGGGCAGCATAATTGTGTATCACCTATTCTCTCCCTCCTTTGGGGCCATTGGCTGGGAGTGGGCTGGGCCTTTGGCCATCAGGTGGGGAGGGGTAATATCACTGTGTATCACATTGCATCTTTGTATATAGTATTATTTCTAATATTATTGTAGTTTAGTTATTAAATTGTCCTTATCTCAACCCACGAGTCCTCTTTGCCATTTACCTCTTTAATTCTCTCCCCTATCATTGGGTGGGGGCAGGGACTGTGTGAGCGGGTGTGTGTGGTTTGGCCCCCAGCCAAGGGCCAACCCACCACAGTTAGTAATAACGAAGTATGCAAGGTTTGGGTTTTTTTTCATTGTTATTAGTAAGAAGAAAACAGGAAAGCATAAATGAAAGAAAAATAATGAAGATGGCATATGAAAGAACAAAGCACAGGAGTCAAATTTGCTCTTTTGGGACAGAATTGTATGAAAGCAGCAAATGTAAATCAAGATGAGCCTGAGAGGTTATTTCAGTACATCTCACACAAAAAATTCCTTTAAACTAAGTGGTATATAACTCACCACCAGCAGTTTTTAAGAAGGCTATATTAAAAAAAACAGTTTTAAAAAGCACTTTTACCTGCAAAAACCTACTGAAAAGGTAAAAGATACTCTCACAGAAGCATCAAAGCTTACATTTAGTATTAATTTGGTTTTAAAGAGAGACACTCAATAAGCACAATACAATCAAATGCTCTTAAGAAATAGTAGAAAAAAGTGATGAGCAGATGTGCAGCAAGAAAAAGATGCAAATCAAAAAGGGAAAAGTAATCTAAAATATCTTTTGAGGGAAGGATATACTTGGAAAATTAACACTACAGGAGAAGACACAGAGCACATGCTTTAAGGAAGATCTTTTGTTGAGCTTGCACCTGGCATCACCTGTAGCAACTGCAGGGAATTAAGAGGGCAGCAACAATTGCCATGGAGCCGGGGAGGAGGCACCAGCCTGAGACTCTTGTGTTTACCGAGTCCTCCTCATACGTGCCTCCTCTGCAGCGGGGCACTGCAACTGATAACCTCACCTTCTGCTAAATTCAGACATCTCTGTCCCATGACTGCATTTACTGAGCTACAAACAAACCACACACCAGCTTGGGAGCAGAAATGGAAGAGTTATACCCAGTATGACTGGATGATTTAAACGTGTCTGGGGGCTGTATAGACAACCTGTAATTACCAAACCGAGAGTGTCGCAAGCTGTTTGAAAGACCGACAACCTGTTTTGCAAACCCTTCAGAAAAGATGAACAGCATCAGCATCTTAACACCATGCAGGGGAAAAAGAGTACAGTACCCATGGGGAAAAGGTTTCCTACTTTTCTGGTGGTACTCTAGTTTTGTCCCTTTAAGTTCTGACACAAACAAAAAAATCCACCAAACAAAACCAAACCAACCAAGAAACCCCAAACACACAGCACCCAAACCTCGCTCTCTCCCACTGAGAGGATCCCGTCAAATATGTTTTTATCTCTGTGAATGGATTCTTACCCCAAGCATCTCTAATGCTCTGTTTTCCCACTGTTTGAAGAGAAGTGGTAGGAAAAACACTGTGGTAAGAGAATGCACTGTTTAATCCTGTGTAAGGGAGGATGAAGTGAAACTACAGAGCCACAGCATTTATAGATACAAGCCTGGATGCACAAGAGCAATTTGGCTTACATGCTTGGAAAAACATGTTTGGGGAGGACCTTTTTAGTTCATAATGTCTGTGAAATGACTATGGTACCCAGCTGTGGGGGGAGACAGATGCTGGAAGCGCCATACCTTAGTATGTCTGAAATGGAAACAATCCAAGTAACCATTTACTCATGTGCATAAACTCAAATCTTAAATTTAGCAGCATTTCACCTTTTGACCTAGAATTTCACATTGCCTTAACCACCTTGACTTGAGCCTGAACAGCTACAGAAATGTTTACAGCCATTCCCTGCAGCAAAGTTAAGAAAGCCTTGCCTGGATCTTGAAACCAATGTCTGGGGACAGTTCAGACTCGATCACCACTGGAAGCTGTTCAACTGGAGCTCTCTCACCACAGACGTTTGCCAAATTCCCCTGTCATGCCACAGTGCTGCCAAGCCCCAGGGCTGGCCAGAACTCCCTCCCTGCAGCATCCCACCCTGCAGACGGGGCCAATCCTGCTCCCCACAGCACACCACCAGCGAAACACGGAGGATGCTTAGTATGCGGAGAGGCTTACATGGCAGATTCACAAACAAACCAATCCCCACCAAAAAAAACAAAACTCTCCCAAGATTTGTAAACTTAAATGCTGGGCTCAAAAAATCACCCACATATTTTAAATTCTCCATGCTTCCTTTAAATGCCAGTGCCCAGCAGGCAAATAGATGACAACCAGGATTTATAGCATATAGGTACCAATAGGAACTAGCTCAGCAGTTTTGTTTTGTTAAGCCCCATATGAGCTATTATCAGATTTACACTGTGGTTTTTCTTCATGTCTAAGTAGAAACCATGAAGTTGTGCCAGCAGCTTATAGTTGTGAAGCTGGCAGGTGGGGTGAGTGGGCAGGGGAAATCCCTGAACATCAGTACGTTGTTTGCTAACAGTCAGCAAGGACCACCTGGCTCTGTGTCCCCATATATCTGTTGTGAATAAAGGAAGGTTCGTATAACCACTGCACATACCCCCGCAGTGTACTTAATGCATGAAGTACACACCAATGAAAAGACATTAGCAAACTAATTACCACCTATTTCACTACTACAAAATTAGTCACTTTCCATCTTTAGCTGGACATAAATTCAACAACTATTGCATGTTACATATTGTTCTTCATATTATAGTCATGTAATTAAATGTTATGCGATTGCTAATAAGCAGCATGCTCTTATATATTCCCCAAAAAGACAAAAGTGTTTCAAAATGTATATAAAGGAGGCATTTTTCCAGATCTGTTTGTGCCAGATACAGTTCTTATTGAAGTAAACAGAACTTGTAACACAAAAACTCTAGTTATATGCTATACCCTCCATCTCCTCCTTTGGATGCCTATGTCATGTTGCAGATCCATCCTCTAGTACGTTAAAATTCAGGTAGTTCCAGATAAATTTAAAATAATTTTTAAAACGTATTTTTAATATAGGTGAGGATTCTGGTAAACAGGTTATAAGTCTGTAATTGTTCTAATCAAATTATTCTAGAATTATTTTAATTATTCACATATACAGTTCATTCAGATCTGGTACAGATGCTGTCACTAAACACACTGTTTATGCAGAACCACTCAGGATAAAAAGGACTTTTGGAAGTCCCCAAGTCCCACCAAAGTTGCTCAAAGTTGTACTTAGTAGCAAACAAAAGTTCTGCAAGTAAATTTGTACTTTCACATATAGAATTAGGGACAAACACAACAAATTTGGGTCACACATTGTAAGGCCACTTACCAGCTATAAATGAGAGGGCTTGCTCCTTCAAGTGAGGGTATGCTGAAAAAAACCAAAAGCTTGCTGCAAAGATTTGATAGCCAAAATCATCAGAAGCAAATGATCCAGCTACTCCCCTGGACCACAAAAACGTTACAGCTCTTTCCCTACTGCCTCTCAAAGGGACAACATTCAGACCGCTGTCCTGCTTATTCCTTCACATGAGTTGCCATAGTCCAAGGAACATCCTGCAGACTGAGAGAGCACTGACCAAGTGTCTGATTTCAAACTACCAGAGGGGAAAAACAAAAAGAAAAAAGTGCAAACACCTGAATGCACCAGCTCTCCCCCCCACACCCCCGAGCCCTCAGGTGTTTTAGGTTTCTCTAGAACAAGCTATGTCTGGCAGGTGTGGGTATTTCCTACCCCCACACAGGTCCTCACCCCTGCTCACAGGGCTGACAAAAGGTCGATTTGCTCTTTGTAAGACTCCTTAAATCTTGTGCAATGGATTTATCCAAATGCTGATGCTTCATCCTGATGGATTGTTAGAGCCCGCAGAACACCTCCAACAGCAGCAGCAGCACAACCCACCGCCCCCACAATTGTAATGTGCCCAGCCACAGTTCATGCCCCTGTGATGGTTCAAATAGTTGTTCAGCCTGGCGCCTGCACCCATCCTGGGATGGAGGCATTGGTTCCCACTCCTTCTGCAGCCCGCTCCCTCTGGGTTAACCAAGGACCAGGCTGGAGGCAGAGCTGCCAGACTCCTACAGAGGACCAGCCTAGGGTCCCTGACTCCTCTGCTCCCCATGGAGGGAGGAAGGCAGCGGTGCTGGCTTTTTGCCCTACTCTAGCATTGCTCCTGTCTGAAAATGTACTTCTTACTGACAGATTTTTGCATTATCCTTTTTTTCTACACTATCCCAAACTCTCCAAATGCACAGAGATTTCTTTTCCCTTTTTTGCCACGAGCCCTCGACTCACCTCGTTATCTTACTTGCCCCCTCCTCCCATGAATTTCCAGCCAGTCCAAAATTTAAGTCATACTTGCAACAAGCCTCTTACTTGAAACACTACTTTTTCCTCACACCCTCACATCCTATGGTTTTCCCTCTTTCTGCCATGCAGCACTTCCTCATCCCACTGCTGCTCCCCCCCAGCCAGAGAAGCAGCCATTACCGTCCTGAAGCCATGGAAGGACCTTAAGCTGGTGCTGGAGCAGCCAGCAGCCACCAAATCCTCCAGCAGCCACCAAAGCCTGGCATACAGGTGTTTTTGAAGGTGTTCCCATAGCAGGACCTACACACAGCCTGCCCGATTTGCAACCGCAGCGCTGTTATTTCAGTGTCACTTGCAGGCTGTTGGGTACCCAGCCTATGGTGAGCATCACTGGCTCGCCAGCTCAGGGAGGGGGAGGAAAGCTGCAATTTACTCACAGTTGTGCGCTTGCCCTCTGAAGTTGTTATCCTACTGCCAGCTCCCTCAGCACTGGAAAAGTATCTGTCTTTAATCCCTGGTTTTATTCAATACGCAAAATACCTCACCTTGAGAGTCTCATAATTTAATCTCCTTTGGATAATTGCTACTGACTAGACTAATAGCTGGCAAAGGTCAAGTTGTTGGTTATTCAAATCGGGATTTCCCCAGGTTTACAAAAAAACTTCTACTTGCCCTTTGACTTGTTGGCTGCAGCTTGAGGTTGTTTTCACAACTGATAATCGCTGCCAGGTGGGTGTATACATGCATGCACCTGTTTACACACAGTCCCACTCCTTTCACATATATAAATGTGAACTGGAAATGCCCATCTGACTCAAATCAATGACATACGACAGCACAGATCACCTCCAAAACAATGTTAAGTAAAATTTGTATCTCTCCATAGCCCTTAGCATACATTTGCATGTATTAAATTATTCTAAGCTGTACTAAGTAGTAAAGGGAAGGCAGCTCATTAGCTTTATTTTTTTTTTTCATATTTTATGTGACCATGATGCTTTTGCACATTTGTCTGTCCCCTAGCACTGGACCTGTCCCTGAACAGTTATTCAGTAAATTGACAGACAAGAAAATTACTATAGATTTCACGAAGGCATGGACCCAGGGGGAGAGGAAGGAATGAAATGGAGACAGAGGGGAGAGGCATGCTCCTTTCCAAAGTGATACAGAAACTTACAAGGAACAAACTCTTCCCAATTCCACTTCTCACCAGGCTATGATATCATTATGTAGAATATTTTGATTATCACATATTTTTGCTTGGAATTCAGTTGTTATATTTTAGAACCAAGAATCTTACTGATTTAAGTTTGTAAATCCAACAAGAAAAGGTTTATAAAATCCTAAATCGCTACAATCCTTCGTTTAAGGGCCTTTACCCTGACAATGGGTAACAGCCAATGAACATGAGATAATCCAGCTGGCCCTTATTGCATCTCACCAACAGATAATTTTCAAAACAGGGCGGACTGACTTCACTGATCATTTTTCAACCTGTACAGGCTGAGGGACTGCAAAAATTTGGTTTGGAGGAGAGACTTAAGCTCAGGACCTCAATGCTGCTTTGTTGCTTAAATCCCATCAACCTTATTTTTGAGAAAGCAGGTGCAACAAGTAAAATCCTCCATCAAAGTTTAAACAACATATAGAAAAAGTTCCGTTTCCAGCGATTCATTGCCCATACTCTCAGGAAAAACTGAAGACTTTGAAGGAGTAACTAACTCGCAGGCTGAATGCATTATAGAGATAAAATACCAAACAAATCACCCCTTGTCCTCTCTGAGGAAACAAGATTAATAATTGCATTACTTTTCTTTGCACGTGGGAGAGGATCCACCCATGCTCAGCCACTCTATGGTGTCTGGGAAAGCAGTGCCGGTGTTGTTGCTCACTGGTCTCTGCTGCCTCACGACCCCCCCGCCGCGCTGTGCCCTGTTCCTTGCGCTCCTGAAGCAATCGGGCAGCTCTGGGTGCGCACACCCCTGTGTCACCCTCGGATCCATCTCTCTGGGGAGGGAGCCCCTTGGCCAAATGTGACAGGAGAGTTCTTCTGATGGATAAGAGAATAATTTATAAATAGCATTCCAGTCTGAACACTTTAATCATGGAAATTAGAACTCAGAAGAATTTGTAATTAGAAGTCTCCTGCCCATGATCAATACGTTGCTACTATCAGGGCATAATGCAATAGCTTCTTAGCACTCTGCGTAAATACTGCCCAGCATTTCAAGAGCTGAAGAGGAGACAAATGCCTTGGCTGCCTCTGGTAAAAGGCTCAGAAATGGTCTTCTTTTCAAAGAGAGACCAGATTGCCTCTGCACCCGTGGGTATGCAAATGTTTGCAGCTCTGAAGTGCGTACTTGTGTCTTTCATTTAAACCATTCACGATCTGTGTTACTACCACTACTAGAACAACAAAAAAAAAAGCTGCTATAGACAAGCTGCATACCAAGAGTAGGAAAAGGCAGACCCATCACCAATTTTAACCTTGGAAAATACTCTTTGTGTTGTTGCTTCAGATGTTCTCTGTAGCTCTACGTTGAGCTTAGAGCATTGCCATGAGTTCACTTGCTCTTAAAATGAGGACACAAAAGAGGGAAAATATGTTCATCTCAATTGTGATCCTGATCTTTATTTCAGAACCGTTCAGTGACTGTGAAAACCATCTTGCCATACACTTGCTGTGCACAGGCCTGAGGGACTGAGGTGACAAAAGAGCAAAGAATTAGGCCCAGGGGGTTTGCTGGAGGAGACAAAACACATTTATTTCTGTATGTGGTGAAAAGGCCCAATATTTTTACTGTCACACTGGTTCACGTGTGAACGTTTTTTTTCTTGGCCTTGGGAGCTGCTCCCTCACACTACCCATGACCTCCAGCCCTGGGTAAGGCTTTGTCTGGACACCCCCCGTTAGACTAGAAAGCTGCACCGAGCACACGGCTTAACCTGCGCCTGCAGAAGAGCAGCAGTGACAGCAGGGTGGGGGGTTTTCTGTAATTTAAATATAATTACAATGCCCCCTGACAGAGGTGGGGAGGGGGGCATGGAGGGTCCCCATGCTGCCCCTGCAGCCCTCCCCAGGGACAGTGAGAAGCTGTGCCCATCCCTGGGGAGCGCAGAGCCATGCGGGTAGAGCAGGGGACCATGCTGGGTCTTTGTCCCACAAGCAGTGAGAGGTGCAGCACAGGTAGGTTCGTGTCCCTGAGTACAAGTCCATACAAAGCAATGCCATGTGGAGACACAGCTTGTCTGTTTAAAGTGCTGGGACTAAGAGAAGTTTGTAAATCACCTCCTTGTGGTTTGGTGGGTGTTTGTTGGACAAAACAAAAACATTAAAATAACGAAATTTGTCAGCAGAGGTGATGTTTTTATTCTGCATCCAGTACTGTGCAGCTAGAGGACAGCGGGACAAGAGCTACTGTGCACACATTCGGTGTGATGTGCAGTGTCGTCAGTGGAAGTAGAGGTGTTCAGCATTAGAGAAGTTTCCCACATCTGATTTTTCAGTTCAAAAAAATAATCAATTAAGCAGCACAGTTGGTTCAAAACCATTTAAAGTATTTTAAACTATTTAAAATATTCTGACAAATTAAAAAATGTCTGTGTAAATCTCGAAAATTTGAAATGAAGCATTTTTCTTAAGCATTTGAAATAAAAATTAGCAAATTTCAAAACCATACTCTCTTGGATAAAATCACTGTTATATTTCACCACTGAAACCTACTGAAAAGTGAAGGCAAATTGGAGTTTGGCTCCCATCTTCAGAGTGAAATAAAAATACTAAAGTGCAAATTATGTAGATCTTTCCACTATTTCCCTGATCTCTGTAAGAAAAACTGACTTGAGTACACACTATATGTTATCTGAAATCCTTTACTGCTGCCTCAGAATCACCTAGAGCCTGATTCAAAGTCTACTGATCAGCTCTGAGCCCGTCCCCTGACACCCACCCAGCCCTACTGGGAACAGGGGAAGAAAGGAAGGTGGGACTACAGGGAAGATGCTTAAAGATAAAATCAAAGGCAAGGTTACCAGGAATTAAGTCTTTTGTTTGAAGGTAGAGATTGTTGGCAGGGATGACATGGTGACAACTCATAATCTTTCATCCCACTGCTTAGATTTGGACCAAATCCCTTTTGAGTTCTTGATCAGCACTTTGATAAAATGTATAGACTTGATAAGAGATTTATGTTGATTTTATCCTATTGAACCAATGCTCTAAGGTAAGATAAAAAGTTATTGTTGTTGAAAGATGGGAATAATCCTTTCCCAACAGATACCTCAGTCACTGTTGGTAGGCACAAGGTCTTCATTATCAGAGGCACATACGAAACATTCACACTTACACAAGCAATATTGACCGTTTGAGGGGGTTTTGTTTAGAGAAAATGTGTGACTCAAGCAAAAGCATGTGGCAAGATGACAAAACCTTTCAGAAATCTGTTTTTCAAGATGAAAAGTGGAAATAGAGCTCCAAATGTTCATTTCAGAACAGGGGAAGGATTTATTTTGTCAGCTTTTTACTATTTCCACAGGAAAATTATAGGAAATGGTTGGATTTCTCTCACTTTTTGAATACTTTAAAAAACATTTTATTGCCTGACAGAAATGGACAAATAATTGAATTAGATAAATAGAGAAGAAACTAAAATTCACAGTGAAACCAAGTCTTCTGTTGCAGGGACTTAAATTTTCCAAATCAGGGAGGACTAAGATCTCTAGGGCACAGCAAAACCCAATCCTTTTCCTCAGAAAGGGCAAGACAAGGGTTCCTGTCAGTGGCTGTGGGTGGCACGGCACGGGGTGAGGGCAGCTCTTTGGAGGGACACGTCTTGCAACAGTGGCAGTGATCTGGTACCTTTTTTCCCAGGTGACTCTAAATTCTGCTGCATCGCTGCCTGCAGACACCCAGCGAACCCTCCACACAGGCAATGCGAATGAAGGCAAAGCATTTTTGGGTGGGCTTTACGGGCTGGGGAAGAGTCCTGGTGCAGAACTGTTCTCCCTTCTCTATATTCTCAAAGTTCATAAAAAGAAAAATCAGGCAGATCCTCCCTCACCCTGCCACACTTGGTGAGATCTTCTCTCCAGCCAAATCAATGCTGAAACTCCCACCGCTCTCAGGGAAGCAGGATTTCACCCAGAAATGTTACCGGAACCTTAATTTTAGAGCACGTCCCAAGTGACTCACTGATCTCACTGCAACTCACTGATCAGAAGTACAGAAAATTCTGAAAAAAACCCGTCCCTTGGGACACTTAATGAACACAATCCACCTATTTCACTCCTCAGCTCGTCAGCCACAGGAGGGTTTTTTCCCCTTGTTTTTCAATAGCGGCTAGCCGCAGGGCTTCTGCTTTCTGTCAGTAAAAAATCCACTCCCTGAATCTATAAGTTTCCGCTATTTATAGTCCCTAAAAGTCCTTTACTAATTGTGCATTTCGTAAGTAATGCCGTCATATGAAGCCTAATTTGCCGAGTATGATGTTTCCTTTCCTTTGTCATATTGAATTACAAGTAATTATGGCTTTGATCTAACGTAATGTGAAACGATGGTCACATAATTATTTACCCAATGAGCTGCACTAACACTGTATGAGCTGTATCTGCAATATGAAAGCCAAGGTTTAGATCTGTCTGTGGCTTCTTAAAACATGAGTAAGAGAAAGGTACTATACTGTCATGAACAAGCGAGTCTAAAGGTCACCACATGAATATGTAGCTGAAACTAATGGGAGTATGAAAAATGTAAGCCAATGGGAATATAAAATAAGTAAGCCAAACCAGCTCACGTTGAGTGGTACCTCTGAATTTCTGCCTAATATTTAAAAAATATTTCTTTAATAGGTTCTCAAAAATACTAAATAAAATCCTTGAAATATTTCTAAACAAGTGGCTCCAAAAATCTGGTAATACAACTGAAATACTGCTTGGTTTTCCAATCACTGAATAGGAAAAAAAAAATAATTGGATTATTATTCTTGCTCATAGTAAATATCTTAAGTGAACAGTCACTCAGCATTACTCTCTCTCTTTTTTCCCCCACCCATTTCTTTACTACCTCTAAAAATTGTTCAGAACAATGTAAGGAGGGAGGCAGCTATGAAGGCCCTGTGGGTGCAGCATCCTTTGGAGCTGACCAAGGACCTGTAAGGGCGTGTGGCCTCCACAAGACCCAAAGAGCTTGGCAGGCTGCTAACGGAGCCACTGCTTCAGTTGTGATATCCTAGGAGGAACTGATGTGCTAGGAGGGGAGTTATGTGCTAGGAGGGGAGTTAACTCACATTTTAGAGTAATTTCCTCTGATGGAGTGATAACCCATGTTCTAGAGCTGTCAAGTTTCTAAAAGCCTAGCAAGTTGGCTACATACGTGAAATTTTAGATAACCATACAAACCTCTTCCAAAAGAAGGGGGCTCTAAGCACTTTCTAGTTTTTCTGTAAGTCAAAAGTATCATATGATCGACCTCTCACATCATATTCCTTGAATCTGGGCCAAATTTCCAAAGTGCAAGGACTCACAAGTAAATTAAGTCCGTTAAATGTTAGTGTTTTGAGCCTTTTTGCAAGGTCTGGTACTGATTTAGGATTTTTTCCCCTTCATTCTGCCCTAATCAGGTAACTGAGAGCATATTGCTGCCAGGGAAGGAAAAATGCAAATAAAAGGGAAGACGTCTCAGTTGACTCTCTAGACAGAAGGGAATTAGTATCACAAATGCTTGTTCCCCTTTTGCACTGATGCTAATTTGATACTTCAGTGAATGTTGCAGACTCGAGTTCTGCAGGGCTGAAATAACTCACTTCCTCGGCAAGATGTGCCAAGCAGCCCAACTGCAAAAAGACAAATGATTCATTTAATGGGAGTTTTCATCATATTGCCACATTGCTTGACCTCCAAATGTGCCAAGATGCTACAGTATCATTTAAACTGGGGGAGAATGCCTCTGTGTTATCACCCATGCGGTTCACAAGGGTTCTGTCGGAACTACACAGTGCGTGCATAATGTTCAAAAAACCCAGCAAAGATGTAACACAGTCTAACTGGAGGACTCGTTGCGGTCAACCAAGTAAACTCAGCATTTAAAGGTAAAACAAAGTACATACCCCTATGAAAAATTATTACCGTCCATCAGGAACAATTTAAGTTCAAAAAATCAAATTGTTTAAGATTAAAACCTTGCTGGTGCCAACAGCTGTGTGCATGCAAGGGCAGTAGCATGCAGAAGAGATGTGAGACAAAGTTATCACCCATTCCAGCTCTACTTTCCCACAACCCTCCAAACAGAAGCAATGTTTTTGCCCTGTTAAATTTAACCTAAACCATGTTCTCCCCCAGCTGCGGGAACACGTGTACCTGCCCAGTACCACGGGTGGATGAAGGGGCAGAGCAGGTGGGGGCCAGGCTGCCAGGGCTGCCCACCAGCTCCACGTCTGGGAGTACAGCTGGACTCCTCCCTCCTGCACAAGCCAAAGAAACAGGGGTAAGGGAAGGGGTGAACAGACACATTTTCAGGGGAGGCATTTTGTCAAAGGGCAGTTCAGGAGCAGGGTGGCTGAGCCAAACCAACAGCTCGCTCCTGCTGGAAAGGGTGGTCCTGCCCCTGCCTTCTCACTCCTCATCACACAGCATCTCCTCTTTTCTCTAACTTAATCTCTTGCTGCAGTCTGTCTGGTACACTTCTCTTCCCTAAGCCACTGCTACTCAGTCAACCAGAAGAAAGAAAAAGTATTTATTGTGTTTTTTCCCCCCAAGGTTAGCTTTCTGTGGGATAGTGAGACAAATCTCCTCACTGAGGCTCAGGTGAATTCACCCCCATAGTGGACTCTTGCCCAAAGAAGGTCTGGAATATGTCAGTTTTGATCCAGCTCCAGCCCTTGCCATTTAACTGCTGCCAAAGGGTTGACTAGCTTTAGCTTAATTTTCACAGCCACCGCATCGCTAAATGAGATTTGTGCACTAGAATCATTCTTTGTGGCCCTCCTTTTACTTCTCTTTCCATTCAAATTAAATACTGCTAACTAGGGATGCTGCTGGTTTTAAACACGAAGCCTGAAGACACAAGAAAGTCCAGGCTTGCAGGACAGATATCTTTACCTGATCAGCTGCAACATCTAGAAATAAAAGGATTCTTAGGTCAGTAATTTGGTTTCTTCCTCAGCTGTATCAGCTGGAGAAACAAACCTCGCTCCTGGCTGGGGGACCTCTGCTGTACACTGTCCAGCACGAAGGCTATCAGGCTATCGCTTGGTTTTACAGGCTGCAAAGTATCTGATACTTCCCACAGGGTGGGCTGGCAGGATTGCTTCTTATCTTGCAATAAACAAAGGAAGGATGGATCTTTCTTCTGAAGACAGTTAATCAGTACTGATCACTGGGATTTTATGCGGAGATGTGTGGTCAGGGAAGGAGGAGAACAAAGCAAAGGGCAGCACTCTCACACCCTGTCTCAGAACAGAGAGAAACAGGTAAGAGTTTGCCTCTCCATTTCTCTCCAGGCCAAATGGAGTTTGCTACCAAACTGAGTGCTTCTGTTTCACTTCACCCCATCAGGAGGAATGGCAGGAGAGGATCTGTTAGTATGCAGCAGCTCCAGCTCCTGCTACATTTGGGGTTTAGGCACCAGCCCCAGTGTGCTTTAATGCTCTACATGTCTACAGGACCACACACCCTTCAAGCAGAGAGGGTGAACCCCAAATGCTGGGACAGCATTTAATTTCCACTGAAGCCTTCCCAATAAAGTTTTAAATTCTGACAGCCAGGAGGACTCTGACCTTAGGCAATCCCTTAACAACACTGACATTTCTGAAGCAGTTTAAACCTTATCCTCTCAGAGCACCTTACAGACAGCGTTTTGTTTAACAGTACATCTAACACCAAAAAAACCATATTGCCTCTTTGCTGTGGCAGCAAGCAAGAACAAAAGGGTAAGTGCTGTGCTTACGGCTGCACAGTGAGTCCATCACCAGCTGAGAATTGATCACCACCTCTTATTTAGCTTTATAGCCAAATCTCCTGCCTCGACACAGCAAAGGTGGGTGACCATGTCACTCACTTCCGTGAGAGCAAAGCTGCAACCATGCCAGCTCTTTTCTTCCTTTCCAAGCAAACAGTGTTTGCTTGTTGGATCACATGAAGTGATGAGCCTGTTCTACATCACCTCAGGACATGAAAAAGATGGTTATGTTGGTGCTCTGTTACCTAGGGTAGCTAAACTGTCCACACAGATTGACAGCATCCCCATCTACTGCTGTTAGTGGTATAGATCTCCCCAAAGTAGCCTCTGTAAATATACACAACAGCCTAATAAAACAGGCATAGGTATAGCCTCTGTAAATACACACAATAGCCTAATAAAACCCAGGCATAGGTGTAAGTAGACACAAAGGACCGTATTGTCAAAATGCAGGAATCTTGATTTGCAGCAATAAAAGCCACAAGGCACTGCATTTACAGGAAACTGTACATACATATTCATACCTCTGAATGTAAATGGATGCTTGCATATGTATATACCTGTTTGCTTACGCCTTTACCAATACACTGGAGTAATCACTTGTCTGTATATGCACATGCATCTTCAGATAATGAGATTATAACATGTCCCCTGGAGTCTCTATTTATATTTCTGTTTCTTCTCCCCACTCTCTCCATAATGCCTCATAAGAAGCCCTCATAAATCTCTACCTTTTTGCTGCCTTCTTTCCTCCCACTGCTCTTTTCATAACCAGTCTCACAGATCTCTGTTATTCTTTGTGGCACTTCTAACTAACACCATTTTCTGCAGAGTGACCTCAGACTTTGCTATTTTTAAATAAGTGTAGATGTGAATATCACTTAATCTGCTGGTCCTGAGCCATATTCTGACCACCTTGTGCTATTCCACTGAGACAAACCACCCCCTCACTTGGTGCCTAGGGCTCCTAGAGGGCCTCCCTTAACCAAGAAGCCTTGAGTTTGACCTCCTTATGTGGGTAAGGCTGCAGCTAGAGGCACGAAGATGAGCAGGGGTGTTATAGGTCTGTGTAGGTCACAGTGACAGTGGCTTCAGGAGAGCAGGAATGACAAAGTCACCTTTGTGATGTCTTCCCTCCATTCATCTCTGGCCAGAGATACAGAGATGTTCTTCCATACTCCTTTTGTGTATCCTTTAACATCAATTAACATTAATTTGTGCTTGCTTTTATATGCTAAAATTCAAAATAAACACTATTTTACTGTTGTTATTGAAAAGGTTTTGGTTTGGGTGGTGATCCATATTTCCGTGGAAATGCAGCCAACTGCAAGATAAGAATCTATTTAGTATTTTCTCAGCTTTTCTTTGTACTTCGTTTAACAGGGCAATTTCGAACCTCAAATTGTAAACAACGCAAGCCGTTGATCTGGCTGATAAGAGTGCTGCAGACCCATCCTACCCCAGGCTCTAAGAGGGAGTGGGTATGTCGGTCACTGCCTCAGAGTATTCGCAAGGGGTGAAGGACTCAGTACAATGGCTATCTTTTCTTTAATCTGCATACTGCAGACCCATGGGTTGCGGTTGCCAGAGAGGCTGTGGATGCAATCCTCCTGTGCCAATAGCTGAGCAAAGAAAGACATGCCTGCCTCTCCCCTGCCCCAGGGTTTTGACGGGTCCCTAACCGGAGACGTCCGTGCCCTCGGTTCATGAAGCCGGGCAGAACACGGCTCCACAGTCGTTCAGTCACTACCTCCCTGCACCATCGGGTCACCTGGAAGCGCAGACATTATTGGTATCATATTCCTGTCACATTAGTCAGAGCAGACTGTGTTTCTGCTGGGTTTGGCTTTCCGTCGGCTTCGGGAGGCGATGTGCCGTCTGGCCCCTTGGAGACAGCTTTGGGAGAAAGCTGGGCTGGCGGCACCCACAGGCACTGCTTCAGTGCTCTGCACCGAAACACGGACCAGTGCTTGGCCCAGCAGAAGGTGTCCTAAAACTAGAGTAGCCAGCTGATGAAGCCGTGGCGTTAGGCCTGTGCTGCAGCAGCACGGTCTGACAGCAGCAGGCAGAGGGAGCTGGGGAGGGCACGGCCTGGGTGACCGCCTCCACTGCTCTGGCTTCTTATCCCCCCTCCATGCGCACGTGTGTGCGTGTGAATAAAGGCAGAAAGGGCATTGTGACAGCAGGGAGGAAGGCAGAACGATGTTCAGCCCTTAGGTGACTCCTCATCCACCAGCTTCTGGAAGTGGCTGAGTGGTCACAGCTCCCCTTGACGCAGAGTTTAAAGAAAGCTTTCACACAGCACGCTGCGTGCGCAGTGGTGGGTGGCTGTGATACAGTCTGAGGGAGCCAAAGCCGAGGAAAACAAAGAAATCCTCTGGTCTCCAGTACAGATGCTGAGGAATGTGTACCATAAACCAAATCCAGATGGCCTGAATGATGAGCAAGCACTATCTTTCACCTCTTATCTTTCCAGCTTTGTTTCATGCTAAGTCCCCTCTGTCTTTGCAGCTAGTCTAATGATTACTTTCTCCAAAGGGTTTCAGCGTGATTCAGAAACAGAGGTGACTCCACACACACACACACAAGCCACCGCAGCCGCTGACACGCCACCAGCCCCCAGGTACGTGCTCACTGCCTCTGTGGATCAAAAGCCACCTCTGTCAACAGTGATTATGGCTTGAATTCAAGTTGTTTTCCTCCAGAACTACAGCTTTGTGAATTTTTTTTACATATAAAGATATGTGACACTTTAAAACACCGTGAAAGTGCAATGCTTTCATGTAGAAATGTTAGACATCTTCACCACACGCATTAAAAAGCAGTACCGTGCCAAAGCTGAGCAGGCTGTGCAGAGAACCAGTAAGCGCCTCCATTTCGTGTACATGCAGATGGTTTAGTCAAGAGAGAGAAATGGAGCTGTCAGGAGGGGTGAGTGATCCGGGCTGCTGGCACCCAGCAGACCGCCAGCCGCAGCTGAGGATGGGAGGTGGGAGAGAGGCATTTGCCGCTGATTTATCTGTATTCGTTTATTCCCCGTGATGAATGTACGAGGAGAAAAAAACAGAGATATTTCGATTAGGACATCACCTTGGCTCCCACAGCATAGCAGGTAGAAATGCTTTAGTGTAGCTAATATTTGTGAAACCTTTTGAAGACGTGAACAAGATGCTAAATAGGTTTATTAGCACTGTTCCCTCAGGATGCAATAACTTATCCGCTTACAGGCTTTACTGAGCAGCCAGTCCCTGTGCTGAGAGCACTGTTGTTCTGCCAAGGGCCTGGATGTGCTCCCCCCAAAAGGCAAGCCCTCCCTCACGCTCACCTGGGCAGCGTGGACCCCCACCAGAGGAGCTGGCTTCAACCCAGGCAAGCCCAGGCAGCCCTGGAGGGTGCTCCCTCCCACCTGTATCTGGATTCAGGGTTTCATTGGTGGAAGTCCCCAAAGGCCATGAGACCTATGGATGTGGCCCTCGTGTCCCGTGAGAGGAGGAATCTGCCATCCTCCCATCAGCAGCAGCTCTGCAGCAGCTCGGGCATCCCTGCATGGATGGCACAGAGCTGCCAGGAATTTGTGCCTAAGTGGTGTATGGGGGGGGGTGTCACGTAGCCATAACTCTGCTCTGGTGGCACTAGCACAATGCCAATGAAGTTAATTGTGTTTTGGAGAATGATATTCTCCAGCTACTTTATTTGAAAAATGTAACTTATCCATATCCTCTCTCACATACACACACACATGCTTATACAGCACGTACAAGGGCAATCTTTCCAGAACAGTGGAGAAAATAGGCCAGGCTACATGAATAATGAAAATGATGGCATTCCCCAGGGCCATGTTCTTACACAGCTGTGATCATGGTGACTCCCTTATGAACATATCACCTTCTGAATTCAGAAATGTTGAAACTCTTTGTCATTGAACCGCAGATTTATGTTTTAATCAAATGTTACTGCTATTTAAATCGTAAAAGTAGAGTCATGTCATTAGGTTGGACTTTCGTCCCTGAACCAGGGGGATCCCCACATCCTCTGCTAGGAAGATTGCTGACTCTGCAGCACTCTCGTCTTACTGTCTCCTCGGGATCCAGGAACCTGCTCTGCTGACAAGAGGAGACCAAAGAAGCCGAGAGGCAGACATGCCACATAGCCCCTTCTCTGGATGAACAAAAATTCAGCTGAAGAATATTTTATAAAGCTTCTCCTTCTTTTTCTTCTTTCCAGTAGGGAGCATTGGCTGGCAGGGCAGCATGGTTGCTCTGAGGTCAAGAGGGAGAGATCAAAGGCAGATGCTCTGGGCTGCAGTGCCTGGATGTCCTGTGGGTCTCTGGGATGCTGCCAGGATGGGGGGCAGGCCCTTGGGAAAGCTCCCGTGGGACCACAGGGGTATGCCTGCCTTCTCCACTCCTCTCCAGCACTGTACCAAATGGACTGCCCTTGGTTGCAGTGAGAAGGGGGGAAGGAAAGGGATCTCACAGAGGAAGATCACATTTTGCCCGTGGTAGAGAATTAACCTTACTTATTTGCTTAATAAGCAGTGAGACTTCATTTCTTGAGTGTGGTAGGCAGCTCCTAGGAGAGCAGTTGCCACTGCTGTGAGGGATGCTGCTCCTCTGAGCTTGGCCACCTTTTGTCCTGGGCATCACCCTGGGTGACACTGTGATGGTTTCAAAAGCAGCATGCAAATAACAGGAACAGCAGTGCCTAGCAGCCTAACACATGCAAATGTGTCTCACTTCAGGAATTAACTGCCTCCAACCTAGACAGATCTCAGACTCCTCCTTGCTAAGAGTTCATGTTGCCAGTAACACTCTTAAGAGGGGAGTGATCACGGGTCCTGTGTCTCAGCTGTGACACAGCTATGAGTGAGTTAAAATCATACACTAAATCAATTTAAGTAGATCAATGGTAACCGGTGCAAGCAAATGCATAGGACTTGTCTATGTACTGACACGTTTACAACAGGAGTGCTTTGCCAGCACAGGAATATTTTAAATCCTTGTCAGCTTCAGTATCAAAGCTGCTTTGGAAATTTTTTTAAATCATACAACACATTGTGGATAAAACAGCCACCCCTTCCCTAGGATGAAGAAACTACCCCAGTACGTATGATGATCTAGCAGTGTGGCTTACCTGTCTGAGATGCTTCTGCTGACACAGAGACATTGCTGTGGGTTCACAGCTCCTCACACTCCTGGCTGCTACAGCCATCACTCTCAGCGTCTGGAGTACAGATGTAGCTTTCGCAGGGCCAGACACAGCTGAACATGAATGCTAGTGATGAGACTGCTCTTTTATCAGTTTATAGGGACACAACACATGGTTAGAGGGCTAGGAGCAGTAGTACCTAGTTAGCCTTCCCTTCCTGCTTCAGTATACCCAGATCTGGCCACTGTGCTGGTACCATCGGAGCAGCTCAATGCCTCTGCCAGGGACAGAGTTAGCAGGTGTAGGGGAGTGTTGGATTAGTACAGTCACCATCACAAGCATACCACTATGGGTACGCTTATATCTGCAAGAAAGCTGGGATTAAAACAGATATTTTTGCAAAAGTGAAATCAAACTGCAAGCCTAACTAACAAAAGCAGTTATATAATTCCAAAGCCCATGTGAAACCAGATGAGAATGCTTCAGCTCATTTTAAACCAATGCCTACCTGGGTCTGGCCAAATCAAATACGCCTGGTTCAAATGAGTGGTCACAGCAATTTTGCATTAGCTTAATTAAGTGGTTTCAGGTCAAACTGACAGTTAAATCTGTGCAAGATGTCAGATAGGCATGAGAATATGTAACCATATACATGTAAGATAGAGAAGTAAATATTTTAACGAGTTAACATGGGCTGTGTGATAGGCTGTATTACAAAGTACAAGAATCATTAGAGCTGAAGAGAAACATTTAATTGCAAATGGTATTTTAATTTTTAAAAATCATGTAGCTCTGAAGAGGAGCCTGTACAATGAAAAACTTGCTTGTTTTTTCTCCAGTAGAATTTGTTAGTCTAATGAAAATGTACTTTCTCCCTACAACCCATAGTTTGCTTAAGACTATCATGGCCATAACACAGCAACTACTATGCAGCACAGAAGAGTAACAATGGATGTGGAATAATAGTATAAGCGTTAATATTTATCTGAACAAGTTAATTAAATTAAACTGACCTGTAGACAGATATTTATGACCTGGAAAGAGAGGGCTGAAAGATATCCACAAAAACATATGTTAATTCTCCTCATACATCTCCAAGTGTCCCCTGAAACTATCTATATAGAAAGACTCACATACCCTTCTCCCCCCTGTAGTTGCCCCTCCATTGGGATGATTTCTTGTTGGATTTGCCACCTGATGGTCTCTTTCACACCCTCCTCCAGAACTAGGCAAGCTTTTCAAGAAGGTCCCAACATCCTGAAGGAGGTGGGAAGCCCATAGGATCTTCTCACAGGAAAGCATTATTCTAGCATTTAATTAGGAAAGTCATCCTGAACCTTTTGCTTTCAGAATGTATTTTAGAAGTGGTGAAATTCTGCTATTAAAAACTGTCATTAAGTGCTGGTGACCTGAATTATACATACCCCTGTGCAAACAAAATGATTTACACTTTCTCTCGGAGTACCAGATTTTTATTCCCTTGCAAGACGCAGGCATTAAAAAAAGATCTCTTTTTTTTTCTTTTTTTTTTGTCTCCTAGGTCTCTAATACTGTTTCAGACAAATTCTGTTCATCCCTTCTGAAGCAAATTAGTTTTTCATTTTGTGAACTATGGGTTCACAAAAGTTGAAGTTTGATATTTATATTGAAGTTTGATATTCAAAATATCGAAGTCTGTACAAAAGGAAACTCTCTCAGACCTAGATGCAAAGCCTAATGTTTCCAGCTTCACAAAATGGTCACGCTTTGCCTGGAACATCAGATTTATCAAATGTAATTCATATTTCAGATATCTTCAAACATCTCCCCTGCTTTTGTTAAGCCATTGACACACATGATGCTTTTCTGCATTTCTGGATTGAAGCAGAACATTCCTGAGAAGAGAAGATGCCAGAATTAAAAGTCTGTTTTTAAAAACACTTTATATTTTTGGACTATTAAAAGTGAATGAATCCTACAGTTTAATTGCTATTTCATAATATTCTGTGTTTACTTTTTGCATTTTGCATAGGTTATATAAACAGACATCAGGTTAATTTTTACTTGTAGCTGAAATTTTTGCAGTCACTGCCAATTCTGGCTCTCTTACCCCAACACAGTATTTCAGTGTGAGCATTTGCAAGCCCAACAAAGCTTGTTAAAACCTAAACAAACTGAATTAAATTTAAAAAATAATTAAAAAAAAAAAACCAAAGAAAAAGAAAGAAATATATTTCCACTTTTTTTTCAAAAGCTCATACTGACACTAGATTTTATGTGGCACTTCCTTACTATACTTGATTACAGAAGACAGTAAGACTAGTAAGAAAGCCCCCGGAAACTAATGGCCACTCAGGAAAAATTATGCAGTGCGGTATTTCTTCTGTGCATTCAGAGTTCAATTTTTCAGTTTTGGCTTCTGTAACAGTTGGATCAGAGTTTATGAAATGTTCTTTCTCTGAAAAAAGAGTGGCATTACAAAATCAGAGCTCTTCCAGACACTAAACAAACCCTTGCATTGCAGGCTAACTGCATCTGTAGTAATCCCACATCATCTCATGTCTGTATTGTCTCTAGAGATCTCATCCCACATCACTGGAAATACTAAAAAAAATAAAAAATGATGGTGTTTATAGTGACAGGGAGAATAAATATCAGGAGCCTGACAATTTAAGAGGATTAAGATTGCTTTTGCAGAGACCCAACTGAACAATGCCTTTTCCTCACACTACATATTAGTAGCAGAGCATTATCATTTGCTGGAATTCTTCTTGGCTGCATATTTTTATCTAATGGAATGCTCCAAAGTATTTCCTCCCTGGATAGATACCACGGGACGCTACACTGGGACAGTACGCTGTAACTAAGGATGCTCTGTGCAAAACAGGGTACTTAGCCTTTTAGTCATTCTCCATTTTGCTTGCCTCTTGCATCAGGTTTCAATAACCAGTAACTAAATTATTCATCTGCTTCATGTGCTCAAGTGCAGAGCTGTGGATTCTCCTATCGAGCCTAGACACGCTGGAAAACTGGCACAAACTGAGTAACCATTTGCCGAATCCACCCCGCTTTCCATCTCGTGTAACCCAGTGTCTGAAGAAGGAAGGGATATAAAAATAAATGTTTACATTAACCCATCCATTGGCTTCTCTCACCTGAGCAACTTCTCTAGCTATACTGCAGTTGTTAGTCAGAAGAGCAGGGGATATGCCTAAAGTTATGTTCTTGGAACATTTGCTTTCAAACACAAAATTTTCTGGTATTAAATAAAATAAAAAATCAAAGAAGACTTATTCTTTTGAAAGATCTCCTCCCTTTGTTGCTGGCTAAGGATAGACAAATGTTTCTGATACAGGACACCTGGAAAACTGGCAAGGGAGACATTGTAGAACAACGTTTGGACCTGGAACATGATGGCATTGAAAGTAAAACCAGCAAAGAGAAAATAATTTTTAATTCACAATTTGACGTGACCTTGTGTACTGTGTTAGCAACACGATGTTCCCTCAGTTGGGATAAGAAAATCATGTGTGATTCACAAAGAAACATTTTGAGCATAGCTGTGCTCATTAGTCTCCGTATTTATGGATGTCAGCTCTTCCGCTATAAACACTGATGCTGAGGATCAGATCTCTGCTGCAAAATGCTCCTGCGGAGTGGATGCAACAAGCACCACTGGCAGGGCTTAAGGGCAGTACTCCTTCTCTCTTTCTTAAAGGTATTTGAGTCAGTTCAGGTTTTCTTGAGGTTACGCAAAGCACAATAGAAAGGGAAAACCCAACAAATCCAGGTACTCAAAAATATCTCAACGATTTTGAGTTGCTATGATCAAAGTCAAATTAAGGTATATTTAATAATGGGTTGCTTCATGACATGGGCCAGCATCTTTTGTAAAAAACATCTGAAATGGTTTTATTGAGGCTGAGGCTCTGACTGGTCTTTGTACCAAGTGCTTGAAAAAGAAGTCTGTGCAGCAGAAGTGTAGGGTGCTTTTTGGAAGACTGGGATTAACTGTAACAACATCTCTGGAATATCCCAATTAAGACCAATTGCCGTTAGTTAACTGGTGAGAAATGTGAGTTTGAGTCCCTTTCCACAACCATTTTCCCTGGCAGCAAACCCAGTGAAACCACTCTGACCTTCCCTGTCCTGGACACCATTCCCCGCCTGTCCTCCAGCCCTCCACCCCACCAGTACTATTTGCCTCTGGCCAGGGGAACTGCATATTTTTTCCTACGGCAGACGATCTCAGAGACCCACTTTACATCACAGCACCACCAGCCAAGGGGGAGCAGCGAACCAGGACGTGGGAGGGCAGGCAGAAGAGGTCAGGGAGGTGGGAGAGGGGATGTTCTGTGCAAGGGGTGCTGCTCAGAAATGCAGCTTTGAAGCACAGCCCGAGGGCAGCGAACCTTTCTTCTCCCTTTCTGTCAAGCTCTCTGCAGGCTCCAGGGCAGACCCCCAGCCTCCCACAGAATCAGACAGGGTGCTGCGCGGACACCAGGCTCCACCACGGAGTGGAGAGGGATTATTTTAGGAAGCTGAAGTGTTTCCATCACCCGAGGTCTTTGAGAACAGGAGGGATGAGCAGCAGTCAAGAATAGCTGAGTTACAGGTGATCGTCCCCTTGGCCAAAGAGGCAAAATTGATTATTTTATATGATGTTTTTCCACTCCTATGATTCTATGGTATAAGCAAGGCCATGGTTCAACTGTGGCTGTAGATTATATCCTCATTAACTAACATATAGTTAACCATCATACGCTTCTTGCAGACAGTGGTTTGCATTTACTCTTTCATGAAGTATTATCCTACATCTACAAAGTAATCAGCTAACTAAACTTCTCTTATATCATAAAAATAGCAGTTCTTGGAAAGGCTAGGGGCACTGCTTCCTCCATAAAAATTCCCAGAGCTAAAAAACAAACAGAAAGGCATAGCTCAATGCAACACAACGGGCAGATGCTCCCAAGCTTCACAAGGACAACTCAAAGTGTCACCAATGATGTATTTAGTCCTGTGCTGGAGAATGGGAACACAAGGGAGAGGAATCCTTTCCCCAGCACCACCGTACTCACAGGGAATTTGTGCCTCTGCACCACCATCCACTTCTGGAAAAAATTTTATTAGAGATGATGGATGGGAAGCCCACAGTAGCTATGTAAAGGCAACCAACTGCTGCAGCATCTCTGACCCTCAGAGGGGAAGAGGCCTCCTGCCTCTGCCTTTAGGGGAATCCACAAAAACATAGCTCTGGGCAGTCTTATGTTGCCTTTTGGACTGACGCACACACCCCATTTGTTTTAAAAGGATCAGATAATCACGTGAAAAACCCTTTGGGACACAGGAGCAATCTGACTATGTGTTTGATACTGCAGTGTGGATGTCTAGACAGAAAAAAGAAATCACTAATCATCTAGCCTACACCCCCCATCTCACATTACTTTTGGGGTATGGCAAGTAGCCACATTATTACATGCTTTGGGGTAAATGGCTGATGGATTTGAAATTAAAGCAATGAGCAAAGTAGTTTAATCAGATTTAGTGCTCACTGAAACAGACATTAAACTGACAAAATCATAACATTAGATGGAGGGTGGTTAAAACCCTACAAGACATTATCACTTTTTCCATTGCCAGGTTGATTTCCTGACACCATGAAAACACAGTCTGGGGTAGTTTTCAAGTATATTTATTGTTTCTGGAAATCAGATTTAAATACGCAGTAAGTGAGATAAAAAATAAGAGCAACACTGTTCCTCAAGAAGTCTGTCAGCCACTACATAACAGAGTTTAGCAAAAACATAACTTATGAAACAGCAAGTGATTTCATAAGCATTCATCAAGAGATGTTTTTCCCCTGCAATAATCTGGTATTGAACAGCATGAGCGTCACACCGCTGAGCTGAACGGACTTTAGCCTGATCCAGCAGGACAGTGCCTCTGCTCTCATCGCTTCTGACCTCTGAGTCAGAAGCTGACAGACAGGTTGGCCTTAACCTATAATTTTTGTCACTCTGGTTGATCCCTGCCTGTAGCTCTATGGAGGGCACGCAGTTGCAGAGAGGCGCAAAAAAGTCACTTCCAGGGCTCAGCCCACACAGCCTGGTGCAAGGTCCCAGCTTGTCACTGGAAAGATGTGCGAAAAGAAAAAAGTATAACTTACCATCTCTGCCTTTCTGGTGTGCCTAGCTCTTCAGACTTGAAAAGAGTGCTCTCAAAAAGCAGCCCTTTTCAAAAACTAAAAGTAATTTATTTCAATGCAGGTTGCATAACTTCAGCACTGAGAAAGACGGCTGATGAATAAAGGAGGAGCTCTGTTATGAAGTGGCCGGGTTAACTGCTCGTCCTCTTAGTGCAGCAGTTTGCAGGTTGTCAGATACAGTGGCCAAAGGGATTTACTGAGCTTCTGCATTATGTCACTTAAATTTGAGGACAGGTCTGAAAATGAGGAGGGGAAGAGTTATAGAAAACAACTGGTTTTAATCTTTGCCAGAGGGTTCATGCTGGAAAGATTTTTTTTATGTTACCATCACAGGATCATTCTTAAGTGTGTACAGACAAATGCAGCAGTGATTTACAACTTCTAATCCAACAAGAAATAAACTGCAAGGTAGCATTCGCGCTGGTACAAAGTCTTGCTTTTCTCAGAGGGCTGCTGCCATGCCTGGAGCATGCAGCACTTCTCTGCAGAAGAGGTATTGCTCTGAGACATCTCTGGTCCCCAGGTCACCCCCTCTGCAGAGTCAGATGGAAGTTATTTACAAACCATTCAAACACCAAAGCTCCCCTCTGCCTCCCAGTCTGGGCTTTTGCCAGCACCCACTCTCCTGGGGGACCAGAGGAACCCGGCTGACGCTCCTCTCCACGGCCTGACAGACACACACCCGCTTTTGAGCCTGAGCCTACGTGTTTTCAGACACCTCAACTTCTTCTAGGATAAACCTGCATGCTCCAATTTGTCTTGCTGGTCTTTGGAAGGACATCTTGAATCCGTACTAATTTTGGAAGACCTCTCATCTCTAAGAAAAGTATCTTCAGCTTGCCTAGTCTCGTAGCCGGAGTCAGGCCAGGCAAAGAGAGACTAAATTCTGTCGGCATTATCTCCATCCCCTCTCCACCACTACACATGGGTAACACCGAGTGAGGAGTCAGCCCGCTGCCCTGATGAAGGGCTATGGGCACGCAGGTGAGCTGACAACTCCTAATTTGATCTGGAAAGTGCTTGTTGATACAACAGCACCAGCATATGGGAAATTTCCCCTCCCTTGCCTGTTTGTCAAATGCACAAATATTGATTTCCAGCTGAGTGAGGCAGCCCACCCAGGGAAGGTAAACCAGGGAAACATTTCTTCTGATTTATCCTCAGTAGCTGCTCTCGCTGCTGTAGACTATCACTATGGCAGAGAAAAAAAAGGGTGCAAGTGCAATCTGTGACATGCAAAATGGCATTTGGGAAGTCCAGTGGCCAAATGGCAAACCCAGATTCACACTGATCTTCAGTGCTTTGTGGTCACCTGCTGACTAGTACCATCTCCTTCCTTTTCTGGAATGGTACACCTTCCCTATACATCTTCCTCAGCAAATCCTCTTACTTTGCACCTTCTCTAAAACAAAGACTTTTTATAAAATTGTCTCCTCTTTGCATTTCCTCAGCTCTGTGTTATTTAGGTCTGTACCGGGAAAAAAAAAAAAAAAAAAGAAACCTTTAGCTGTTCTTCATTCTGGCATCCGATTACTAATTCTGGTGGAGCTAGACATTTTTGTAAATACGGCTGGGCTATGGATGTTGTGCTTTGTTCAGGCTCCTTCATGACCTCTGGCATGCCACTCATCCAATGTGCCTCGGTCTCATCACATCAGGATTTTCAGACTTTCCTTCCTAACTTTTCATTTGAGGGAACTGGAGTTTTAAAAGACAAGGGGGGAACACAGTATTATTATTTTTATCCTTTGCCTGCTCCTCTGTTTTTCCTGCTGCCTAGCTTCCATGCAGCTGTTGAACATTTAAGAAAAACATGTCTCCCACTGAGCAAGTTCCCTACAAATGTGAATTGAGCTTCAGGCAAGAGGAAATGTGAGTCCTGAGGTCACTCCTGAAATCAAGCCCTTGCCTGGCTGCACATAATTCTGCTGTTGTGTTTTAAGGGAGATTTAGAAAAAAATGTTATATATTTCCCACAAACAGCACAAGAAGAAATGAATGCTGGTGATCATGAGGTGATCATATGACCTTTCGAATCTCGCTATGTTTTTCTGGTATTTTCAGTCACGCTTTTCAAGTCTGCTGCTCAGATCCAGCCAGAGAGGGGGAGGACGTGGGATTCCGGAGAGGAGATGACCCGCTGGTGCCGATCGCAGCTAGTACTGGGAGGCCCCTGTGCACTCCACACTGCTGGCTGGAGAAGACTGAACTTTTCCTTCCACTTAAAGACGCTGGAGCTACACCCTCCTGTTCACCAGGGAGTAGTATTTCTGTCAGATACAAAAGCAGCTTCTAATCTGCTCTGACCTTGGTGAGAAATTCAAGTCCAAATGTAGTAACATGGAAGCTGACAGGTCAGCCTGGAGAATTTGAAGTGGGGGAGGCTTCCTTGCTTTCTCTCCTTCTGTCTTTCTCTCCTTCTTTCACTTGAAATCTTATCAAGGATCACTTCAAATGCAGTGGCAGCCTGGCTGGCTGTAGAAATGACACCAGCTGTGTCACTGTCCCCGCTGCTACAGCAGAGGCACAGAGAGCATTTACTGGCTGGACAACTGCCTGCTACTATTGTTACAAACTCCTAAAGGTGGAGATCCATCAAGAAAAGGATTTTACCTTTTTGTGTGTTAAAGCTGCAAAAGTTGATCTGAATTTTACATCTGTACATGATGCTTTACAGAAAGACTTCTGTCTCCACCCTAGAAGCTCTCACTTTTTTGTTTTCCAAGACTAACACGCAGACCCACACAAAGGCTGTAGGTAGTTCTCAGCACCGCTGGAGGTTTCCACCTGTCGGGTATGTTAGTGCCCTCTTCTACAATGACTAAGACAGAACCTGGACTATAGAAATGCTCTACACTCCCTCTACTTCTGGCTTCCTTCCTGCACCAGTAATCTTTTTTTATGCATCTTGACAACAAAAGGCCTAAAAACGCTCTGAGCTGGAGTCCCAGTTCAGGAATTATTTAGAAGTCTGAAAGCTGTTGGTTATCTTTCTGGCTATCTTTCTTCTCGTTATTTTTCTGGAAGTGAGCTTATTTTTGATCATGATGACAGAAGGTTAAAAGCTTCTAGTTAAAAGTTTGGGTGCTGCTTTGTACTTTGTCAGTCAAGCGGCCAGCCTAAAATTTCTATTGATTGCTCATGACAAAAAATATAAATTATGAATGTCTAAGGCCTATTTATTGTTTGTGTTACTGCAGAAACAGGCATGTCGAGTCATAAACAGACCCCCCTATATCTGACATTGTATTAGGCAGAACAAAAGTGCTTTCCTTGCATCAGAGAATTTACAATCTCATTACAAAGCAGCAGAAACAGCAGATCTCATGGCTTCCCCCAATTCAGTGACCGCACGCACCAGCCCAGGAACGGGAGGAGGCACCACCCACCCAGGGACCACTCAATGGCTCTGTGTCTCCAGGCACACGGACCACCGATGGGGACATGGGACTCCTCTGTGCTTGCCTCCCCCTCCAGCCTGGGGCAAGCACGGCATGCTGGCAGGGGGCTGGGCAGGGGGGCACCCTCAGGGGTGGAACCTCATGAGTCTGCAACAGATACAGATGGGCTGATGGATGAGTACAGGGAAAAAAAAGGAAAAAATGTTACTGAGTAATCAGTAATCATGGGTCAGCCACATCGCTACCAAACTGCCGTCCCATTTTCTGCAGACAACATGTCAAAGGCATGATTTAATGAAGGTTTTGAAGGACATTGCCTCCAGGCATCAGGGGCAGCATAAGGCAAAGTGCAGAGGCTCCTGTTCAAAAATCTCAAAAGCAAATGAAGGAGGTTGGTAGCTATGAGCATCATCAATACGGAAAGACAGATTATAAACACGGTGGGGTTAGAGGAGGAAGTCAAAGACAAGCAAACTGTGCTTGACGGAGAGCCAGAGGAATGCTGCAAAGAGACAGGTCAAGGTAACAGGCCAGGGAAATTATCCTTGCAGCATCATGCTGGGTGGGCACCAGCAGAACAGGACAGTGCTTGCTCAGGCCAGAGGAAGAATGTGATGGTACTAAGACACAGTCCTGGCTGTCACTATATTTGCTTTTAAATTTGTTTTCTCCCAGATTGTTTGAGCCTGCTCAGGGAGTGCATCACAGAGGGAGGTTACATGGCCTCCGCAGCTTCCATGCTGCAAGTGTCTCTCAGCTCGGCTGGGAGCCACAAAACATGATGAGAAACTGTCAAGGGGGCAGGTAATCTGGGGAGCAGGAGGGGTGCACAGAGCAGTTTCACATCCCACTTCCCGCTGATGGGACAGGGCACCTGGGAAGGGTCATGGCTGTCTGGATGGTGGGCAGAGCCAGGTGCCGGTGGGGCAGCGGTGGTCTCCCCTCGGGGAGGTACAGCCCACTTGCTGCACCGAGCCTTCAGGAGAGGAGGTGGGGATAGACAGGCCTGGCAGAGACTGCTGGGGTGACTGGCAAAGGGCAAGACCCGAGCTTGTGGAGGATGGGGGTCCCTTCACAGTGGAAGCTAGAGGCATCTTGCTGCCGGCAACAGAGGGAAGGTGTTTTCTTCACCTGCTGATGTGCAGGTGCAGGGTAGGCCCTGGCAAGAGGTGAGGAGGAGTAAGAACTCACTTGAACAAAGCCCTGAGCAACCTCATCTAAGGTTGGATCTCACCCTGTTTTGAGCAAGAGTTTGGACTAGATAACCTCCAGAGGTCCCCTCCAACCTAAATTATTCTCTGAGACCACTCTAGATTCAAATTTAATTTTCAGAGTGTTGTTCTAGCTCCTGCTGCCTCTGAACCGTGCCGTTCTTGGTAACATCAGTAGTGCCCAGGCATTTCTAAACAGCCTCAGTCCCAAGCCGCAGAGATTTCCTCCTGGAGACAGAAGAGCCTCACTCACCTGCTGCTGGGACAGAGGGGTAATGGCATTACGGAGACCTTCTCTGCCGCTTTATCTCTCTCCTCTGGGCATTCCTTCCTTGATGAGGAATTTCCTCAGAGCACTGAAAGGCTTTTTGGGTGAGATGCATTTATCTGTGCGGCAGATAAAATTCTGCAGCAGAGGTCACATTCTTCCATCTTTGCCACTGTCACTAAGCTTGCCTGTAAGCTGGTGTCCAGACTGTGATCTACTGTTCTTGCACCTGCACACCATGTTATTTATTCTCCTATTACACCACACAACTACCAAACTAATGACATGAAACGAAACTACAGCCTGGGTGCAGCTTTCCCCTCCTTAGCAGGAAAGCAGACCACTTGGCGTTATGGGGAATGATGAAATGGAGTCCTTTGAGCTTCTTCCTGCTCTGAAAAGTCATATATAGCATACTTCTCTTTTTCTTTTCTTCTTTACAAAGCCAATTTTCTTTTCCCCACTGAAGAAAAAAAATTTCAGCCACTGTCTCTTTTAAGCTTGAACACCAAAGCATTGCCTCCTGGAAACACCGATACTTTGATATGGACAGATCAGAGGCTGTCCAGCAACCAGAGCTCTGACAAGGCTGAGCCAGCACCATTTGGGCAGTGCACAGGCCATGCTGCACATCTCTGCAGCCAAACTCCCAACAGGATGGACCTTTGCAGTCTCTTGCCCTGTCCCATGCCTCTGTGAAGAACTGCCCGTGGGCAGGTGATGACAGTTGGACTCCTGAAGCTTAACATATTTGTCCAACACCTCCTCGGAAGAGCAGAGTAAGTGAGGAACTGGTGAGGAGAGAAACTATACTGCAGGCTGGGTCTGCCTCTCCTGAATCACTCCAGGATGCCCAACAGTGATCCCTGGGTCCTGCAGTAATGTGAAGCTACGCACTGGATGACACACTTGCTGTTCAAATGCACGGCCTTTACTGACGCTAGTGTCAAATTCAAGACTGAAAGTCAACTTCTGCTACTAACGTTACTTCATAAATTGCACAAATGTGTGTCTCTATCCATGAATAGGTCTTTTCTGATCTAGATCACCTCTGCAATGTGAATATATTAGATTTAGGGGTTCTGTTTGTTTTGTTTATCAGTGTGATTTTTCTGGGGTATGTTAGCTCCTGGGAAGTAAAGAAGGGGTTTTCTCCCAGCTAAATTTGCAAAATTTATTCCTCTCTTGTTGTTTCTTCCTATGGCCTTATCAACTCTGCTTGCAAGCAAACTATTTTTACATGGCTATTTTTGTCATTTTCTTCCTTTTTACACTCATCAGTATTTTGTTAGGCTGATACATATTTGTTCCTAAGGCACATGCATTTATTTCTAACAGCATCCTGGGATTTCCTATCACAGCCGGACAAAAGAGGGGGGAAAAAAGCTGAAGAGAGCTGGTAAATACAGTTGAGGTGAAGTCAGAGCCCTATATTATCTATCCAGATCCAAGGTATGTTCTCAAGAGTTTCCCATTTTGAGAACACTTATGTGACACGTTTCCACTTAGCTTTTATGCCAAAAATATCCCAGAGCAGCTCTGTCGCTGATAAAAGCAGCAGGAGTGTTCGTGTAAACAGGGCTCCCGGCAGCTGCCAGTGCTCCCAGTCACCATCACAAACCTGTGAACAGCCAGCCTGGATCAGATATGGGGAGCCCCTGGCATGCAGGCTGGGCAGGCAGCACTGCCACATTGCAAATGCTGAGGACCAGCCCTCTCATCCCCACCTTGCCACCAACCCCCTGGTGCAGGTACAGTGGGCGGCAGCAGCAAAGCTTGTGGTCACTTGCAGGGACCAACCAAGTCAAGGATGCAAGGAGTGGACGGGGAATATTACGAACGGGGCAGAAGACAGCAGGAAAATAGTTCACCCACACAGGGTGAGACACGTGGTTCATCTCTTCTTTACAAATGCATCAGCACCAGTTACACCAATTATAAATGCTTTTTGGAAAAGTAGCAATTTTAAAAAGTAATTAAATTAAACCCTGCCCACAGACTCTGCATTTTAAATCTCATTATGAAAGTTATCCAGATTTCAGGGAAGTTTAAAGCATTCATATGCTAGCTGCAGTGCTAAAAGATTGTCCTGCTATTTGGAAGGTCTGTGCTTGGACCTCTTAGTAGGAGTTTCCTCAAAGATGTTTCACTGGAAATAGCCCTAGATAACATGCCAGTAGTGCTTTAATTATTATCTTTTTGGCTTCCTTGGTTTCATCCTAAAAAGTGTGTATGCATGCTTCTGTCGATAGCTTGAATATTCCTGCCTCAGCACCAACGCTTGATGACTTGGGAAGAGGATCATCTGAAGCATATGCAACTCCTCTTCACTGGAAAGGCTGTCAAGAGAAACAGACTAGAGACAGCTGCAGTGTTCAGGGCAGAGGTCTGGACAATAACCACTCCAGCATGCTGGCAGAAGTTAGAGAAACACAGGTCGACACATGCCAGAGTCAGACCTGTCATTCATCGCGACTCCTTCTGTACAGATGGGGTACAGAGCATCATGAAAGGCTAAAAGGGAACCAAGCGGCCGCTGGGAGAGAGTGCAGATGCTGGATATCTCTCTTAAAGTCCCCATGCTATATTTATTCCAGGAAAGAAAACAAAAGCAAATAAATAAACAAATGAAAAGGAAAGGAGATGGAAGCTGTGATCAAACAGGGCTGGGTCACTGGCCCGTGGCTGACTGCACCACAAGTCTGCAGAGACATAATGGTTCGGAGCGGCGAGAAGTTAGGCATGTACACACAAGCCACGCTGCACTGCTCGACCCTAAAACCAGAAAGCGCTCCCCAGAACATTTTATTTCACTGCATAGATGTAGCCAAAGAGTTTCAGCAGAAAGGAAGAAATCTGCATTCAGAAAATGACCAGTGGATGGGTGTTGTGGAGGGGGCGCACTCAGCTGCAGTGTTTGCAGCTGTGCTCTGAGACCACTGGGCATGGAGCAGGTGGTGTCGGGGACGAGCAAAAGGACTAAAGAGCAAGTTTAGATAGGCAGAAGGAGGCTGTGTTGTAGCTGCTTGCAAAGAAAGCATTTTGTGGTCCATGGAAAGTCAAAAGATAAATTATATGGCACAAACCTTGAATTATGTCACATTTCCCTTCTCGAGAAATTTACTGGCAAATCCCTGATGTTCCCTCCCACCACACGGGCTGTTCCCGGCTGCTCCGTGGACCACAGAGCCCCACAGCTGGCCCTCCCCTCGCCAAAACCCAGGAGACTTCGGTGTCTGCGCCAAGGGTCCATAGCTGAAGAGAACCCAAGCCAGCCCTGCAGCAGCTGGGCTGGTCTCAGCACTCTGTAGAGCCCAGAAAGCAGCAGCTGAAGGCAGGGGGACAGGCAGATTTGATGGGGAACAGAGGTGGTGCTGGCTCTTCCTCCAGCACAGATGTGGGCATCGAAGGATGACAAGGCTGGGAAACGGCTCCTCGCTCCCCTGTGGTGGGTGCTGGCTGATGGGCGATCCAACAGCATGAGGTGGCTATGGGGAAGTTCTACAGAGACTCGGTTAGGCACTACTGAAAGCTTAGACCTGTGGCTCTTCCCTCTGGAGCTGCCAGGCATTTCCAGTGCTCCACGTCTCTGGCCTCAAAGGCTGCCTGGAGGCCACAGCGTGTTAGATATCACTCCCGCGGCGAGGGCTGGAGTGCCCTGACCTTTGGTGTGCAGCTCCCCAGCAGCTCTGGCCTGGCAAAGCCCAGGATTAACCACCACTTTTGGGGGGTTTCATTTCTACCTCCCCGAACCAGGTGACCACACAACTGATTTTTCACTCCCTTCTTACTTTTGCTGCTCTCCTGTGAAAGAGCTGCCCCAATACCAGCTCATCAGAGATGAGGAACAACTAATGAAATTTTAAGAAAACTGTTAGGCAGGTAACTGGCTTTAGAACAACTGTGCTCCTGCTGTGACACACGCGCATATATACAAGAAAAAAAGGCTGATCTGAAAAGGAGCAAGACTAAGCAGAAAGGGGGAGATGTTGATTCCATCTGTGCGATCCACAACAGCAGCTTTGTTCTGCTAAACGCCAACAACTCTGGCAGGTTCTTGTATTAGCTAAGGGGACTTGCTGCAGGGGCTTTGTCAGTCATTGACTTGTTATGTCTTGATTTTCTGAGAGAAAAAAAAAACAAACCAAAAACAGAAAAACGACCAGTGTGCAGAGATCAGGCAATTTGTAGAATGGATTTTTAAGAGAATGGTTTTCTTCTAAATGAACCAGGGTTCTGGTGCGTGAGGACCGGTTTAAATGTTCTAAAGGAAGCTGTATATGGTTCTACAGTATGCACTATGAACTCTTCAGATCATACCTGATTTTAACCATGGACTCCATTGAGAATGGATAGATTTATGTGTTCGGAAAAAAAATATTTCATACTTTGGTGAAGAACAGTGAATGGGTCTGTTTGCTACCCATTTGGCACATTGTGGTTGGTTTATTTTGATGTATGTGCTTTTTCCCTGCTGATACTTCGGGAAAGTACTAGATAAGACCATGCCTATGTACATGTTGGTCCTGTTTTCGTCATGGGAAAAGGAGCTTTGTGTGCTCTGGGCTAGGAGAGAAACTACCATGTTCGTTGCTTTGCTTGCTTATGCCACGTAATCTGGTATGAATCAATAGAAGAGAACCTGTCCTGCATGACAAAAAAACACCCAAAACCAAAAACCAAAACAAACCCCCAAAAAACCACCGCGTTTTGCTTTTTTTCTCTAAAGTTGCCTAACAAATAGGACCCTACTTTTCTGCATCAGCTGAAATCTGGATGTCCTTCTCGGCGGCAGGCCCGGCATGGCTGAGGTCTGCAAGCCCACTGCGCTGAGCGTTTGGGGGCCCCGGAGCCGAGCCCGGGGGTCAGGAGCCCCGCAGGGGTTACGGGGCAGCGCGGCGGGGCGGGGGGAGCGCAGCCCCTCGCCCGGACCCTCCCGAGGGTGCCGGCGGGCGGCGGCTCGTTCCGGTCCCGGTCCCGGCGAAGGGGCAGAATCGCTGAGTCAGTGCCGCGATGCCGCCACCGAGGGCCAGGCGGAGCCCCCACCCCGGCAGCACCGGCAGGGGAGCGGCCCCGGGCGGCGGGGCGGCGGCGACGGGCTGGGCGCTGCCCCCCTTGGCCGCTCCTTATCAGCCCGGTTTGATGCTGCAAGGCGTGTCCGGGGCTCTGCTCATGTGATGGAGCAAGAGGCAGGCGGGCGGGGGGACCAGGGGAGGAGGTGATTTTCCTCGCTGCCTCTCGCTCGTTCTTTTTTTTT
>WKFP01014378.1:2423137-2439754 GCA_011057875.1 Pterocles orientalis
CTTTTTTTTTTTTTTTTCCTTTTTTTTTAATTTTTCCTCCCCTCCTCTCGCTCCCTAAAGGAGTTTGCGGAGAGCCGGGCTTCTTCATTCCTGGCTGCGCCGCCGCCCTCCGCCAAGCCCCCGCCCGCGGGCCAGCGCCATGGGCGCCGGCAGCTCCACCGAGCCTCCCGCCCCGCCGGACGGGGACGGGGCAGATGCCGGGCCCCCCAGCACCCCCCCGGAGCTGCTGCCGGCAGAAGAAGCGGCGGAGCCCGCCAAGGTAAGGCAGCGGCGGCGGGGAGCCGGGGCGGGGGGTGGCCGTGGGGCGGTGGCTCCCGGGGAAACTTTCCCGCCGCGGCGACGGGCACCTGCCGCAGTCGGGGGGGGACCCTGCGGTCTAGGCGCGGGGCCGGGAGGTGGCGGCGGCCGCTGCGGGGCCGGGGCTGCGCCATGGCCAGCGCCGCAGTCATAAAACTCCCGCCGACAGCAGGGGCGGGGGGCGAGGGCGGCCCCGGGGGCGCCGCCGCTTTTGTCTGCGGGGTCTGCGCCAAGAAATGTGCGGACTGCGGTCCTGCAGCCGGCTGGCAGCGGTTCCCAGGGCTCCGCGGCTCTCTGCAGCCTCCCCGCCATCCTCTCCCCTCCCCGGGATGCAGGTGGGAGGCGCGTTGGGGCCCGGCCAGTCCGCCGGTTTGGGAGATTCTTCAACGGGGCGCCAGCTTCGGTGTGCCCCTCCCTCCCCATCCCCAGCCCGTGTCCCCAGCCCGTGTCCCCAGCCCGTGTCCCCAGCCCGCGTCCCCAGCCCGTGTCCCCAGCCTCAGGCTCACCTGAGCCGCAGCCCCCGCCACGGATGGGGGGGAAGGCGGTGGCGGGGGCTGTGGCGATGGCTTTGGTGCGGCCGGTGTCATACCGCATAGCGGGGAAAGGGGAGTGACTGCCCACCTCCGGGCCGGTAAGGGAGTAGGGGAGCTCTAGGTAGGTGTTATTTTTTTTTTTAATAAAGACGTTGAAGAATTGAAAGAAATTATTTTAAAGCGTGTCTGGTGTTCAAAAATAGGTTATGAATGAACCCATTTATCCCCCTGGAATAGGCGCGTTTAGGGGATTCTGGGACTGAAAGGGAGGTTATGTGCATCTGCGTGTTTACATACCGTTGCTTTGGGGTTAGACGTTAGTTTGTCAGGAGGGAAATAATGGAACGTTATACCGAGATCTCCTTCTTTAGGCTCTTCAGAGTTTGGGTCCTCAGAGCAGCATTACTCAGAAGTTTCTGTAGCTGGTGTGTGGGTGTGTTAGAGCTTGAGAACTAGTTATGACTTTGCTTCTTTGACCTTGTGGTTCAGATTTAACTTTCAAGTTGAATTTCCCATAGTTCCTGTTTGCCACTAGACCTCCTTGTGCGTGTTTTGACAGATTTGAAAACCACATTGAGAATGAACTTTAAATTAACTGAGATTTATTTTATTTTCTTTTTAACCAAATAAGCATTAGGGATTGGTGTTGGTTAACTAAATATTTAGCAGTTGTGTTGAGCAGTTTTAGAATTCAGATGCTGAAATTTAGACACCAGTGAATTTACAGAGGGCAAGCGCTTGGCTACTGAAGGGACATAATTGGATAAATATGGCTATGAATGTTATGGGAACTAAGACCCCCCCCAAAAAAGAGAATACCATTGAGACTGTTCTCAAATACAAATTATTAATAATAATACTGTGTTTTATGTCTTCCACTCTTCAGGAAAAATGTTTTCTAATAGCTTTTATCTTGTTACTAAAGTAGAACTGTTTAAAGTTCATTCAGCATTTCACTGCTGTAAGAAGCTGTATTACTACTCTTCTTCTAAAACAGCTTTTTTTGCTATTTTTACATTAAATAAAAATAAGTTTTAATGAAGTTTGGTCATACTTTTTTTTTGTATCTCATTTAGTCTGTTCTTACTACAGTAATTTCATACAGATTTGTGACACAATTTTTCATCATTATTCCTTTCAGCCATTTGAATTTGAAAATTACCAGATCCTGCAATGCCCCTGGAGAAATCTGTCAAAGAGCTAATTTGTTTGCAGAAGATACAATGGGGACATTTTGAAGGATGGTCTTCTTTCTTGCACTTTCCAAATTAAAAGGCATATCACAACCCCCTCTTCTAGAAGAAAAACTTTGAAAACTGACTTTAATGGAATCCAACTTGAGTGAGCCCTGGCAAGTCAATCACAAATAAATTGTCTAGGCAGCTAGTCTGATAATAAGTTATAAAATCTCGCAGCAGTTGTGCTTTTTTGTCACTTGAAATTCCTCAAAGTATTTAATGAAGTTTCTTTCATGACATAGTTGTATTTTGTACAAGATTAAAATCTCTTTGCCTTTTCTTCTCGAATGGGCCAAAATTATAGTTTTTAAACTGTTTTGTTATTCACATGTGACTCTCTGGGCAGATAACCAGCTTTTGAGGTGTCCTGGTTACTGGAAGGGGGAGTGGATGGCTCTGTTTCTCACTTCTGCAGCCCAGAACGTGTGAGAGACCCTGTGAAGCACTTGGTCTACAGTGTGAGAGATATTTAGGAGCCTTTGAGTGTTGACTCACAAGCACTATGGGTCAAATGTGCTCTCAAGGGGCTGGGACCTCAGCTGTTCACCCTATCCTTTCACAAGTTGCCACTGAATTACACATAAAGCGGCTCCAGAGCTTCCAGCCCAGCACGTTACTGGGACTTGACACTGGTGGGGTTTTTTAACTGTAGGAGCTGAGGCTTAAACTGTGTCAGTGGTGGAGCTGCTCCTTATCTTGCATAGCTACTCTGCTGCAGGAAGCCCCCTCCGCAGGGGACCGTGGCCGATCCTGGAGGTACTAATCCATTCACATGCCTGGACTGAATTAATCAGATTTGTGAATCAACACCCCAAGTCCTGTTGAAGTTGAGGGACGGGGTGTGGTCCCACAGAAGGCTGATCTGATGGAGTTATCTCCTTGCTGTTGAGCAAGAATACTCCTTCCCCCTCCTCCTCTTCCTCCCTGGTCCCTCCTGCCTGTCTTGCCCCAGGTGATGCAGTCCCACCTCATGCTATGTCTGGTCCTCACTTTGCCTTTCCATAAGCCGGTTAAACTCACTAATCCTCTGAGAAACAGCAGACTGGTTTTCTGCTGGGCCGGTTACCTGATGTGTTAGTGAATTCATTTGACTCCTATGATGTCCAGGTGAGACCCAGAGCCAGGACAGAGCAAGCATCTGCAACAGGGCAGGAGGGGAAATGAAAAAAAAAAAGTTCCCGTTCCCTGTTGGTGGCAGTGAGCTGGCAGACCCTGTCTGTGTGAAACCTCCCCATCAGACTGCCCTGAGTGGCACGGAAGGCTGAAGCTTGGCCTCGGCAGGATTTAACAGATTTCAAAAATAATAGTGCTAGAAGTAGGAACAAGATTGTTAGTCTCGCAGAGCAGGTAAACCTTGAGTGTCCCAGACTGACAAAAGCTTTGGGGTGTCTGATGGCATAGGTCCTGAGCTGCTGCCTCCTCCCCAGGGCACCTGCAGCTTCCCCTCTGTGGCTTCTCGCACTGGGCAAGCGTGTTTCAGGAGCTGACCCCATAGAGAGCTGTTCAGCTTCCTCAGCAAAGTCATCCTCTGCTGATTCAGCAAGATGTGGTGGCTTCTGGCACTCAGACAGCAGAAACGGCAGGTGCAGAGGAGCAGGCAGGACCTTGTGACTGAGACTGGGCAGGGAGCTGGGTGACAATTCTGTTGGTGGCAGCACCTGGCTAGATTGGTTGGGGCATCTCCATCTTGTGAGCTCCCTCTCTCTTCATAGCAGTGACGCAGCTCTTGTCCGACTTCCCATGCAGATGCTGAGCATCGGAGGCAGACTGGGAAAAGATGCCAGCATGCTTCCCCCGCAGCAGTGCCCTCCGAGGTCCCACAGGATGCAAGGAGAGCTGCGTCATCCTGCCAACATCTCAGCTGAAGCAATTGAGATCAACCTCTTGCTTTTATTTTATGTAGAAGCCAAAGATAGTGGTTTTAATACGGGTTTCTTTCTGTGGTCCTGCTCCTGCATTTCAGGTAGGAGCAGCTACCTGGAATGGCGTAGGGAATAATATTTAACAAGAGAATCTGGAAAAATACTGGCCTGCTAATAAGCTATTGTTGCAGCAACATCTAAGTTTGGCAAAGATGCTATTTTGCAGCAATTGATGGCTTTAAAATGTTGAGTAGTGAATTCCTGGCTTGCTCGCAGGCAAGGGCCCCTACTCAAGAGCAGCGAATCATTCAAATGGTGTTTTCGGGATAGTTCCCGTTTCTGAGGAGTAACTTGATTACGCTACCGTTGTAATGAGAGCAAGTGTCTGCTAGACAGTAAATATTTGGAACTGTCTCTTCTAAAGAGGTTACCAGCTGAGATGTCAGAGTGTCTTACTGTCTGAGTGCCTGACAAATAACAGCTGGGACAGACTTACATCTGCTGTTTAAACAACTGCGTTCTGGTGAGGGAGCTGAGTCAGCCTGGGAATACTACGTTAGGGATGGTAAAACCAAGCTTAATCAAGTACCCCAGGAGAGTTCCTAGGCTGCGTCTCTACGAGGCCCGGTGAAAAGCCACTCAAATTTGAGATATTTGGTCTGAATGATGAGGCTGCAGGGTTCTCCTGGTTCAACAGGGTCTGATTCCCTTTAAGTAATTCTCTTCCGACTAGGAAGGAAGAGACTGATGTAGTTTGGTGGTCAGGTTTGGAGGTCCGCTCGTGCCTGTGGGGTGGCTGGGGAGAAAGCATAGAAGTGCTTAATTGAAAAAATGCACAGTGGAGATCGGTGCCATGGATCCACCAAAGGTGTCAAATAACCCCCTAGTCACAGGAGATAAGAGGGAGTGTCTGGGCACTTTGAAAGCCAAGGCAATGAGCTTTTGTTTGATGTGATAGAGGCTAAAGAGATGCAAAGAGGAGTGTCAGTCTTTGAAGGCCCTGGTTGGAAATGCAAGCCATGGTCCTAGTTACTGAAGCGAGAGTAAGTTGCTCTGTGCTCAGTCCTGGTTCTAACTGATCCTTAGTGCCTGGATGAGCTGTACCTACGTGGATGTGCAGGATAAGGTGGTGTCCCAGGGCTGCTATGAGAGCTGGGCAGCAGCTCAGGTTGGATCAGGCTTAAGCTGTGGACCAGAGTGACAGTCTGGGAGTAACGCTTCCTTCATAGGTTGCAAAAAGAGATGAGAAAACTATCGGTTTTTGTTTAAGCGATGTGGATTTTGAGGGTAGTCATCCATAAGGAGGTGTCACAATGAAGTCAGACTGAGAGAAGAGGATAGATCTGAGGCAATGAAGGTAAGAAGGCTCCTGACTTTGTCGGCAGGAGATGTTACCCAGAAATAAAGTACTGAAATGAAGTATGCCGTTACGTGCCTCATAGAGTAAGGGCCTCATGTTTTCTCCACCTGGAATTTGCAAAGTCCCACAAACCTCTAATGCCTTAGCTAAGGCAAAACAAGACAAACTGCTGTGAACAAAGAGTTGGAATGACCTGAATTCAGGGTTGTTTGGTTTTTTTTTTTTCCCCAAATGTTGGTGTTTCAAGATCTTTTTAATGAAGCAGCGTTAAGAGCAGGCCCCCTGAGCAGGCAAACAGTGCTGCAAGCTTTCCCAAAGTTTCAAAACCGAACGTCAGGAAAAATATTAGAAACCATGATGTTGGTTTGCTCAGTTGTTCAGACAGCTGGATCTGGCTATTTCAGTAATCTGATGTAGAATCAGTGTAGCAGGATTAAGAGAATGAGGCAAAATTAACTCTGGTGTGTTTGGGCCTGGTGTGAGGAATCCCTGGAATGGTTTGGGCCCGGTACAAGGAATGTTGGGAATGGTGGTGGTTGCTGGTGAGGGAAGAAGCCGGGTGCTGCCAGCCTCTCTGGAACAGCGCGTGAATGAAGCGTGTGCTAACATCCAGTGAGAGATCAGGGACCTGCCGTTCATCCGTATCTCATGTCATTCTGTTACTTTTCTGTATACATTTTTAATTTGGTATGCATTTAGTGGGCTCCAGCAGTTGGAGCTAATGCGATACGCAAAATAGAGCTGCTCTTGGTTAGAGTGACGTGGGCAACGAGCCCTGTGAATTTTATTCTCCTTAGCTGTGTTTCTGCCCTTTGCTTCCAGCTTTGTGGTGGATGTGAGGGAAATCTTTAAAAATTACATGCATGATGTATAGTAGTGGTAGGGTTGCTTCGCTGGTGGCCCTTTGTTTTTGGAATGAAGAAGCTGAAGGATCAGTGAGCTGGATAACCAGTTCTTTTTGGTTTCTCCTGCATTTATGAGACAACACGTTCATAAACTAACAATCAAAGAAGAGTGATGAATGTGTGCCACAGAAACCTGATAAATGTTGATAAACATGCCGACTGTAATATCTCATTATCTGTAGATAAATGCACAGAGCTGAATAATGAGATTCCTCATAATGTTAATAGTGTGTTTCAGGCTTTTACCCATCTCTCTAAACTTTGACTTTATATTTGTCTAAGAGTTACAGCTATTCTCAACAGAATTAAGAACACAGCTCACTAAATTAGACATAATTGGACTAAACTGCGGTTTAGATCCCTTCAGAGAAATGAAGCAGTTAATGTGAGTGAAAATTGAAATTAGTTTCTTTTGAGGACTAATGCAGTGGGACAGACTGCACTGACCCTCATAAAGAGCCTGAGCAACTTTTCTCAGAACAGAAAACTTTTTTTTTAAACTAATGATGCTGTTGTGTCTCCCTTCACATTACAGCCCTCCCAAGATGCAAATTTTCTTCTCCTTTGAATGCATTTTAATTTGTATTATTGTAATATTTTGATTATTTGAATATTTAAAGCAGAACACTTGATTTGAAAATCTAAATTTGCCCTCCTATAGCCAAGAATCACATCAAACTCTTTTCCAAGAAGCTAGGGCAAGAAGGTCCCTCTGCCCTGGCAGGGTAGGGTTATACTGGTCACATGTGAAAATACTGAGGGTTTTAATGTATTTACATTTTTATTCAGTTGTGACTGATGGGTCCTGCTTTCAGAACTGAAGTGAACAATGATTGTAATTATAGTAGATGATAGTAAAAACTGCTTATAGTCTTACATTTAGTAATGCTTTAAATTAAATTTACATTTAATTCTGTTCTTCATACTGAAAGATATCACAGCATTTTACAGATCCAAAGGGTTATCTGCTAGATCCAGTGACTTCTGAACTCTGATCACAAATCTTTGGGATGATGTACAGCTGCTGTTTTCCTGAATGCATCACAGCTGTAGAATAAATTCAGAGCTTGGGGAATATTAAGTGGTACCATAGTCAGTACTTTGTCATAACACTCAGGGCTTAGTTTAAAAAGGAAAGAAGTTGCACTGCATTGGGGTACCCAGTCCCTTTGTACCCTGGTTCCTTGCAGAGTCTGCACGCCCGTATTAGGCACTTAGGCGAATGGTAGACTGTGTGTACACATGGATGTCTATACATACGACTCTAGCTTTAAAATGGTTTGCTGACTCGGGGAGGTTTGGAAAGAAGGGCAAGGAAGTTTTTGAATGAAGTGAGGAATGCTAAGATATTCAGTGCTGTTGCCTTTCTTGTGACTTCAACGAATTGTTGGTGCTAATTCTGAGGGTGTCATCTTGAAGTATCCATCCATGGATTTATCTTCAGATAGCCAAGTGCCCTTGGAGCTACTAAAGTTAATGTTGTGCTTTTGTTTGCAGGGACAGCAGTTGTCCTACAAGAATGAATGAGTAAAATTTATTATTAAAAAAATAATAGTTTTCCTTTAATAAACTTGTATTGAAGAATCTCAAAGCCCTTTGAGAATTAGGTTGATACTTTCTGTGTCTATTTGTTGCTAGTCTTTAATCAGTTACTACCATTCAGTTACTGCTGTGTGCAACTGCAGAGTAGCTTCCCAGAGTTTGCATGCCTTTGTTCAGTGGTGTGGCATTTTTATTCCTCCTGAGTTCCTGTGTTTTAGATTTATGAAAAGGATGATGTGAGAAGCGGGAATGTAATCTGAGTGTTGAGCCATTCCGTATTCCTTCTATTTAATATCTGGTCTCAGCATGTGAAAACTCTGAAGCCAAATTATTCCATCTGTGGTATTGGCAGTAGAGCAGAATGGAGTCCTTTTTCGTGAGGTGGATTATGTGGCTGTGAAAGGCAGCTTTGAGGAGCGCAGCAACACCAGGTGGAAACAATTTGGCTTAATTAAGGGCTTCTGAACTGAAAATTGGGAACCCGAATGCATACTTTGTTGCCTGTGGAAGCGGGAGTACAGCGCTTCTCTCACATCCCGTCTGGCGTGAAAAGGGGGTTGAATGATAAGAGGAAAGCCATTTACCCAGCGCTTTGTGTGTTGATTTGAAATTACATTGCAGTGGGCTAATTGCTAATAAAAATAAATAAATGGATCTCCCCATTCAGAAGCTTGTTTTGGAGGGCTTTGGAAGAGAATCCTCAGGAATGCAGCATCTTTCTGATCCCAGTTTGGTGCTTCAAGTGTTCAGATGTTCCATTGCACCGAAAGATGGGATGTATCTGTGGTTCCTTCGCTTAATTAACAGGACTTCAATGGCAGTGGTTTGGGAGTACAGCTGAGTATTAAGACAATGATATGTAATTAAGGTTTTCTGTTCTACCAGAGGAACTTTAAACCTGTGCTTCAGGAACAGAGATTTAAGATGTGCTTAATTAGTTGGAATGGCTTCTGTTGTAAGCTAGTACAATCAGTTGGAGAGCTACTTAATTAAACAAATAATTAAAGGGTAAGGAAGTTGGGTTTTTTTTTAGTGATCACAGCACATTTCATAATTCTAAAATAAAAATATGCTTCTGAAAGTATCTTCCTGGTTATATGGCAAGCCAATACAAATTCTGAAAATCACTAAAATGTGTCAAATGTGGAAGCTGAAAAAGTGAATGTTTTTTTACACATAGTAGCAAATCTAGAAAAAATATTTAAAATATTATAGTCCAGAGAATAGCAAAGCTTTTTTTCCCCCCTGTAAGAATAATCTCTGCCTAATAACTCAGGCCAAAAAAATGTAGCTTAAATCCCAGTTCACTGAATTTCATCATAGGAGATATATAGATATATATTCTGCTTTCTGTCCTGAATAGTTCGGTTTCTTTGTAGTTGTTTGTGATGATAAGCACATCAGCAGAGGAGCGATACCAAAGGCTGTAATGTAGACAGGATTTACACATGTATCAGGGCAATTGTACCAGATGTTTTGAAGAATGAAAAATATCTTTCCATCAGCTAGATCCACGTTATCCTGGATTTTCCTTCATGGTAGAAACCAATATCTACACAAGGTTATAGGCCATTGTCTGTAAGACTTGCTTCTTCCGCAAATTTTGGGAGAGAGAACAGTAAAATGAATAGTCCCAGATTGTATCTTCTTTTTTTTCTCACAGAAGTACTTTGATTTATTAAAGTTAGTAATTTTGAAAAGGAGGAATACTACGCAGAAGTATTTATTTCACAAAATGCTTGCATGTGTATATGCAAACTGAGAATGAAAGAACAATATTTTGTGGGGGAAAAAAAAAACCTGGCTCAATAATGATGTTCTTTTTTTGGTTTGTGGTTTGTTTTTTTTTTCCTTTCTCTCTTTCTCCTTCCCTACCATCCTTCAACCAATACCTAACCATAAGGTTGTAGATGCAAGTTTACCAGCACCTGATGCTAGTGAAGAGCATGTGGAGCACGATGCCCCACCACAGGACCCACAGCAGCCAGGAGCGGTCACAGTACCTCAGGAGCTGGATGGGCAGCAGCCGGAGGTGGCTTCACCCCTCCAAGAACCACCCGGAGAGCAAGCGGAGGCTGCTGGAACAAATGGTAAGTAAAACCCTGTGGTCAACAGACTGGTTGTAGAGGCCTGGATGCTAAATGGAGTGTGAAGGTGAAAGGGGACTCAACTAGCCCTCTCCTAGATCTCTTGTTTGTTCAAATGTTTCTTCTAGGGCATTGTTTTGTTGGGACAGGTTTTGTCTATAGCAGAGTTTAGATAACAAGTAGGTTGTGGATTGAAGGTGGTGGCCGGGGATGCTACCCATTCCCCCTCAGGGGTTGTTTTCTTCCCGCAGTGCACCCTGCAGCTCCTCTGCTTGCCTGCTGCCAGTCTCTTGACCATTCACATGAAGGAACCGCTCAATTTCCACTTCTTATGTCAGGAGTTTCTGCTGCATAGTCCTGTCTCTTCCTCCATAGGGCAGAAATCCGTTTATGTTCATTCATTAGTGATACTGACGTTAATAAACTATTTTGAACTTGCAGGAAGGAACAGGCTGCTTATGTATTGTCTCTGCCTTGATTAAAGGTCCCTTCCCTACTGCTTTCAATCAGATTTGCATTTTGACCACAAAACCTTTCTCTTCAGAGGCACCCCTGTCTGCTCTGTCCGGGGAATCTCTTTCCTGCTTTGCTGCAGTCAAAAACATGCTGCTCTTCTCCCGTGCAAGCCAGCAGCCACCTCTCCCACCCTTCTTGCCCTCTTGCTGTCCTCTTCCTTCTGCTCCTGTTTGCAGCTGGGTGGTGAGAGATCTGCTTTGGCGATCCCACTGCACGCTGACCTTTTCGGCAGGGTTGGCAAGAGGGAGGGATAGTTTTCAGTCAGACCAGGCAGCTAATGCTGGTGTGAGAGAGCAGAGGAGGGCTGGGGAGAGAGTAGGATGGAGCAAGTTTTTCAGTGTCAGCCTGTAAAGCAGCTTAAGGCAACCGTGTAGCCTTTAGTGTGCTTCAGGTTTTGGATTCTAGTAGAGGCAATTCTCTGCCATGCGTTCAGATGAATTGCTGTAACACTATTATCCCAGGAGAAGGTTGCCCATATTTTATGCTGAGCTTTTGTACTATTTTTTTAATTGTATTGGTAGAGGCTTTTGGTAATGTAAAAATGAGATGCAACGTGTTTTCTTCAACTCTGCTTTTTAAATTTTGCTGTTAAGTTAATAGGGACGGAGAGAGGGTATTCAGTAAACAGACATGAAGGAGGAAGAAATATCTGATGATCTGAAGTGGTGTCAGATTTCATGGTGTTGTTCAGCTTCTGGATCAAGTAGCAAAGAAAGTGTTTAAAAGGGCATGAGTTTCAAGTAATTTTTGTTGAATAATTCTGAATTGTAGCTTCAGATGTACAGAAATTGTGTTCCTAAGATGTGTAAAGAAGAACAGGTGAGAAGCTCCCTTTGAATGCTGATAGTTACATGTGACCAAATGTGTGATGTGTTGTCAACACAGATAGCATTAGGAATGAGTAGATTACCTGAGAAGTCTTTGCTTTCTTTGATAATCATCTTTCGTGTCATTGTGCGATGTTGCTGTTTTAATCAGGATTTATTTTGCTGTTGTCAGTGGAACCAAGCCTAGATAGTAGCATGATTTATGTGAAAGGGAAAACAATTCTACAGGTCTACTTTCCAAGTAAAAAGGTCCTTTACGGAAGTGATGCAGTATGTATTTTCCTGTAACAATAGCTGAAAATTACACCATCCATAGAGACAAATAAAACCTGTCTGGTCAAGTGTTGAAAAGAGTTCTTCAAGTAAAAACAACTTTCAGATATTCATGACTGTTTATATCCACCCCTCTGGACCTTACAGAATCTGGTCCACATGTCTTTATACAGATGAATAAAGGTGGAGAAGAGGTATCTCTTAACAGCCCCATGCAGAGAAATCTCTCCACAGAGAGAAATAAATCATTTTAACTTTACACTTCTTCACGTTTGCCACTCATTCTTTATTTCATCTTCTTTGCAAAGTCCATAAAATCAGAAATAACGCATCATGACACTGAGGGCTGAGGCAAAACAGGTAATTGCCTATGGGAAAGGAATGTTTATGACTGAAGGTTTTTGGGGTTGGTTGGCTGGTTCTTGTCATTTTTTGAGTCTCGCATTCAGAAGACCGTTTGAGATATGATCCAGACTCATCCAAGTTGCTACTATCAGTTAAATTAACTATGAAGTCTGGTAAATTAACTGGGAGGTTGGTGCTGGCAGTCAGAGCCACAGACAAAGGCTGTGTAGGGCTGGCCCAAGCTGTATCTGTGTATCGTCAGAACTCTGGAGGCATCCAACGTCATCCACAGTAACAGGAGGTCACCTATGTCAGATACTGATCCTTCGCATTTTATTTTATTGTATTGCATCCCCCTTTTTTACTAGCAGTAAAAGCTACTGGAGCATTGTATTACTATACTACAAGTATCCAGAGTAGTACTTGTTGGAAACACTCGGCAGCAGAATTTGAGACAATTTATAATGTAATTAGGTTTTAGCAATTTCCAATTCAAGAAAACTAAACGAAACGATAAAAAATACCCAGCCCCGAAGTGATTGTTAGCATGCGAAGGAGCAGATGTTTCAGTATGGAGAAGCAAAAGCATTTTGTATGTTTTTTTTTTTTATTGGAGAGGTAAACCACTGAGGGCTCTTCGCCAGCATCCACCTGGGGCAAGCGGCATCACAAGGCGTTACACGAGCGGGGGCTGCAGTGCTCTGTTCTTTAGAAAGGGGCTGGTTCTTGCTGCAGAGCCGGCAGAGGGGAAAAAAACAAAACAAAACAACAAAAAAACCCCCCTTGCAGTGAAAGTTTGAAGGGTTGAGGCGCGATGACGTTGATTGCCACCCGCGCCGGGCTCCGGCCGCCCGCAGGCCCCGCCCCTGCTGCGCAGGGCTCCTCCCCCGAGGGGCGGGGCGGGCTGGGCTCCGCCCCCGGGGGCGGGGCGAGGGAGGGAGCGCGCGCGGGGAAGGCGGTGGCGGCGCGGCTGTCTCCTCTCGGGCGGCTCTCCGCCCCGTTGCCGCCCCGTTGTCCCTCGCCGCGGCGGGAGAAGCCTCAGACCGTGCGGAGGAAGTTTTTCGTGATCGGTGCGACTGAAGAGATGCTGGGGACCGTAACGATGGCGGGTAAGGCGGTCGGCGGTCGGTGGGTTTGTGTTCTCTCTGGGTCTGCGTGTGAGGCGGCGGTGGCGCCTGACGGACTCCAGAGCCCCTGGCGGAGCGTTAGGAGTTAAAAGGTCTGGCTGAAATATTTTTACCACAGTGAGAACCGCTTCCACGTGAAGGTCGCTGGAATTTTAAAATTTTGTGTCACCTCAGTGGGACCTTGGATGGGTCGGTCCTTGTGGTAGAGGGCTGTTAGGCCGCTGAGGGTGCTGACTGGGTTTTCTTCTGCATTAGCGGGGCATGACCTGGTCCCTGAAGTTGAGGAACAGAAAGAAAAGATAGTGACTGTGTTGGTGGTGCTGTTTTGATAATCAAGATATAATACAGTAAAATATGTTAAGAGCTAAACTTGGTGAAATTGAAGAAGGAGCATGTAGAAGTTGGCATCATTTATGTGTTGCAATGAGAGACATGAAGCTGTCACTCTATAGCTGTTGCTCTGCAGCTGTTTTAATTTTAATGAAGCAAAATCCGGAGGAGATTAACACCGTGGCGAGGGTGTGTGTGTATGTGCGTGTGTGGCAGCAGGATCCTGGCCTGTGATATCAAAACCTTGATGCTAAGTGCATTGAACTCTGTACATCTTCATTTGAGAAAGTAGTGCATGAGCCACTGAAGTGTGAGAGCTAACACCATGAACTAATTGGGCTTTTGGAAAACATAATAGTATTGGGAGGAGCAAAGAATTAAAAGGAAAAAAAAACATTATCTTGCACTGATGGTTTTGTACAAACTTGTGTGTTTCTCTGGGAACAAAAAAGTGGCATTATGAAATTCAAAAACAAACAAAACCCACTTGTTTCCTAAAAAATAACTTGTTTGCATCAGAATTTCTCACAGATTGATGATGTAGCAATCTAGGAAATCTTTTTTATTTCATCATCATAATTATTGACTTGCTTTTGTTTTATTTACTAGAGCTAGTGAATGAATTTAACAAATAGTGCAGACTTATTAATGCAAAATACTTCAGCGTCACAATACATACTGACAACAAAGCCTGTAGAAGTCTGTCTCCATTTGGAGCTGACCCTGGGGAGGACTGTACGTGATTTGAATCAGTTAGTAGGGGAGGAGATATCCTACCGCTGTTTACAATGGCATTTTCATTAAACTCGATGTTTAATGAGCTTATCACATGCTGAGTCTTTTTCTTCAAAGGTTCTTTATTTTTTTTTATTTCCTTTTATTGTTAGTAATTAAAGGTTAAACTGTTTTTCAAAAGCAATCTCTTTATAGGATTGCACAGTTTGATCGTTTGAGGTTTTCCTTACTTAATAATTCTTGTGGAAACTTGGATTTTCACTGTAACACAACTGCTTCTATAGTACATTTTTTTCAAGAACTCCATCTAGCTCATAGTACAAGTTACCATTTTTTTGAAGGAACAGAATACCTCTCCTTATTGGTATGCAAGAGTGTCTTAAGCTATCATATGTCTAATTCATGCAGATGAAGCTACGTCTCCTTTGTGGTGGTTTTGCCTGTGATGCTTATGTTACGCTTTATGCAGTTTTGATAAAGAAAATTTTCAGTGTCTTTCATTGTGCATTTTCATTAATCATTGGGGTTTCTCAAAAATGTCCCAGCGTTTACTGACCTGTGTTGCTTATCCTGTCCTTGTTCCTAGTGGGGTGGATTTTTTTTTTTTCTCTCAAATGTCTGAGTGCTGGTGTTGCACTATCTTATGCTTGGTGAATACATTTTATTTTAAAGAGCGGAACCAAGTCACTGAATGTGAGACATGGACAGCATGGGTAACCATGAAATTTCATAAATATTTGTAACATGCTGGTTTGGTTCCCAAGCAGAACAGCTGGACTGGTTTGAGAGCAGTTTATTATTGTGAGTTCATTTAATGAAGAATCTCTTAACTGCAGTAACTGTATATCCAAGCCATGGCTAATGACCCTTCTGGTTTAAAAAACCAAACAAACTATTTTAGAAGAATTCTACTGTTTTTTGATTTTTAGTGCTGTTTCTTGAAACATTGAAATGAAAGAAGAAATCTCTTAAAATCTTGAATTAATGAAATACCTAATTTCTCTTGCTGGAATTTGAGAAGTTGATCTCTAGGTTGGAGGAGACAAGTACAGCTAAAGCAAAATCTTCTAAAAATAAAGGTTTGTGAGGAATGTTATAGCATCACAACAGAAATGATTGTGCTTTCTTTTAAGTTACTTTCATATGAGGTTATGTTCAATGTCCTTTTCTGGGGACCTTGCCTTTGCTTTCTTAAGGAGTTCTAAGCCATGCAAAATTACAGCTATTTTTGAAATTTTCCTTTTTTCTCTTTTTAAACATGGACACCAAAAGTGTATGAGATTTTAAAACATAACTCTTCTGTTGCCACCCAAGTACCAGAGAAGTGAAGACTGAACTAAATGGTATTTGTTTCTAAAGCTTTGAAAGAACAACATGGTTAGAAAGCTCATGAATTGCGCATACGCACTGTGAAATTTAGGATGCAAAAATCTCTATAAATCCTCCCTCATTATTTAATTATTCTGAAAGAACTCCCTCCCCACAATTAACATGGCATGTCAGTCCGTAGAAGTAATTTTGAGTTAATAGAATGGGGAAGGAAGTAGTAAGTGCTTTCCATGAAAGAACTATTTGTACATTGATGTGGAAACAAATATCGTGAATAGCAAGGGAAGGGAAGGAACAATTTGTGAAATACATTGTCAAGAAGCAGCAGTGTCACAGACTTTAAGCCTTGCAGTTAAGAAAAACAAATGTTAGAAGGGTGACACCTGGACATATTTCTGTATTATTTTGTTACTGCAAAGTGGGTGGTGTGTTTGTTTGATTTATTAAACCCAAACTCCTGAAACTTGTGGTTAAAAGAATTGGGATTTGTGGTATAATGTCCAATTCTTACACTCTGCAATTAAATGTACAGCTTGCTTTTTTTTTTTTTTTTAATTGCTAAACTGTTAAATTTCTTTAATAATTCCAAACAGGTACTTCATTCTAAATAAATCTGTTCAGGGTAGGTTTTTCATACATATTGTAATTTCAGACTGTTTTGGTTTTTAATTATGGATTCTTCATCCTTATCAGTTTTTCCCGGTTCTTGACTTTGTCTTTAAATGTTTGTAATAATAATTAGAATAATTGTGCAGTTAAGGGAAGACTGCATTTAACAAATAAAAGCAAATCATGGACACTCAGTTCAAATAATTTTTAATTGCCTTCTCCTGTTTGGGTGTCATATGAGTTTTAGAGCAGTAAGTGTTTTTTTACAAGCCGTATTCATAGGAAATCTAGATACAACGGAAGCGAATTATTGTAAAATAACCCTTCAGCCTTATGACTTCGGCATTTGCTTACACTCGTGCAAACCCACTGAGAGTATTGTTATGTGACCGAAAGCACGATTTGTCCCTAAACACTTAAATATTGAATAAATGAAAAGAGCACAAAGTCCTCTGGAGCCTTTCAGTGGCCAGTGGAGTTTGAGAGGCGGGTGCTAGATGTGTGTAACATCCATCTGAGAGATTGAGAATGTAGGGAATTCATGGAAAAAAATCCAGCGCCGTGCTGCAAATCCTTAGGGGGAAAAGTCAACCAGCTCCAGATGTTGACATGGTTGACTGTGAGCACATAAAATGCTGTGGATTTAACCCTTGCAGTCAGAGTGCCTTTTTTTTTTTTTTTTTTTTTTTTTTTACCCTTTGG
>WKFP01014378.1:2439774-2475533 GCA_011057875.1 Pterocles orientalis
TACAAAAAAAAAAAAAAAAAAAAAAAAAAAAAGCTCAACTTCAGTTTTTAATATTTTTTTGAAATCTCAGGATTTTCAAAGTGGAAAGCATGCATTCCCAGGGTCTGTTTGCAAGAGGCAAGGGGAACCCGTAGAAAGCTGTGTCTCTAGCTGCCCACCAGTTGCCTGCAATGAGTCACGACTGTCTTTTGAATTCTCCTCCACTTCTACTGCCTTCCTGTTTCTGGTTTTCCCCACTTAGACCCAGCATGCCCCATTTTTTGCTCTACCTTTGCCTGAGTCATGGCAGATGGACACAGAGATTTCCATACATCTAAGGGTAAGCACACTGGCATTAATGCAGGACTGAGGAAGAAAAGAAGGGAGTCTCTATAGCCCTTGTTTGCACCAGAGACCTGGTTCATGAACAAATTTTTATTCAATGTTCAATGATCAGCATTTAATTTCAGAGGTGATTCACTCAGAAAGATATATAGACAGAAGAGACATCACCTTCCTCACCTGGGAGAAAAAAGAGTTAATACACCTTTGTCTACCTAGGTATGTTTGTGTATATCTAGAATATATTGAGGATTATAGTGTATATTAAAGTACCTGTTGCTAAATAATTATAAAATATGTGATATGTACCTTAGTGTTTGAAGAAATGTCTCTGACTTTGTGAATTCCTGGTAAGCCATGATAAGCTTGCTGTTAAATTACATAGTTTGACAGAAATTACAATTAGGCTTTTTCTGGGCCTAAGAATAAATGAACACAGACACAAAAGGGTTCCTTGGCTTTATCCTTGTGTAGTCTCAGCATACAACTACATAAAATTTAATTCATAAGAGTCCATAAATTATTAATAAAATAAGCACATCAGTTTTTCTTTGGTAACCATCTTAAAATGAAAAGAGTTCAAAAGTGTTATTGCTTTTTCTAGCTATGCTTACAACATTATTTCCTTTCACTGACTGAAGTGTTCCTGCAGTAAGTTATTTTTGCTCTTGGAGTGTTCTGGTGTTTGCAAGAGGTATATTACCAATGGATTAATAATCCTGTCTTCAGAAAAATGTCCATTTCTTCTTACACTACTCCCTCACAAATGACTTGGTTTGAACCTCTCTGTTTTAAACAGTTCAGTGAGTTAGGGTGTTATCAGAGGTCAGACTTTTAAGTGAATTAAGTGTTAACAATTAAAGGAAATAATTTTAAATCATTAGATAAAAATAAAAAGCTTTGCTTATGTCAACTGAGAAACAACAACCAGTAGGCTGCTGATAGTGAATATAAACATAATTTGCCCTCTATATAGCTATTAGAAGCTTGTATACTTGTAGATTTAGTTTCGCTTATTATTTAGTTGTGTCCCAGCCTTACCTAGAGTGCATTGTCTATGTGCTTATGAAGATGCCGCTCTTCTCAAAGGGGACAGAGGGAAGCAGAATTGAGGAAGCATCTAGGCTGGAAGGAACCTGTGGAGATCAGGTGGTCTAGCCCCTTTGCAAAGCAGGGCCAACAGCAGAATTAGATCTGCCCCAAAAGATGGATCAAATAAAAACGTAAAACACTTTGGGGAACTCAGTGATGCATGTACTTTTGAAAGCTGTGTCCTGCATGTCTTTGGGCATCAAAGGAGCAAGTGTACAACTCAAAAGAAAGGGGCCCTGCCTTCTCCCAGTGTGTTGCTGTTTAGCATTGATTATTATTTTTTTCTTATCTTAGCATTCCAACAAGTTTGGTCAAAGAGCACGCTGCCCCATGCCCTTGCACTTTCGCCTGTGGCATAAAAATCAAGGGTCAAGAACAGCGTTAACTGAAATCCTGGCAGTATCCAAGCCCAAGAATCTTTTGGTGTCTTGAACATGCCATAGATTTTATCTTCCCATGTTCTTCTGTTCATCATCAGGCATGTTCATCATACAGTTATTACTATTATTAAAATTCTCAGTATAGGCAACAGCAGTTCTGCCTGCTCATTTTTTGTGTTTAAATGGCAGAACTTGAAGGCTTAGTATCCGTGTTCCTTTCCACCTCTTCCCTCCAAAGTTACTTATTTGGGGCTTGGGAAGCTTCCAACTTTGTGCTCTAACCAGGGTGCGTGCTGGCTTCTTAGCTATTGCATTTCAGGGGGGTTTAATGTATATGCCAGTCTGTGAACTTAGGCAGCTCATGGGCAGAGGGAGCGATAATGCTTAAATTGTCCCAGCAAGACTGAGAAGGTGGTTGCCAGTGTCCTGAAGGTAAAACTAAAACGGTACTCAAGAAAGAGATAATACAAACATAGCCTTGTGAGCCATGGAGGACTCGATTTTACCTGCCTGGATAGTAACAACCTCATTAATTCTAAGCAGTGTGGAATTGCTGTAGATGAAGTTTTTGTCTGGCCAGAGTGGTGATGTGATGTATGAGAGAATTACAAGATTCATGATCTTTAAACAAATACGTTTTAATGCAAATGTTTTGGGGGTTACAGGTTTTCAGAAACATAGAAAATTTCCCATGCCCTTTTCACATCTTACTATTCTTTTGGGACAAAGCTGTAAAAGGAGCTTTTCTTGTCATCAGTTTAGATCAACACACTTTTAATTGTTTTTTTCTTTTCCTTCAGAGGTATCTGTATGGAAAGGATACCGAGCTTTGCTTCAGCAGTAATTATGTATGTCATTCTGAATATTCTTTGAGTAATGATAGAACTATTTTTTTTTCTCAAATAAGTTTACCTTACAGTAAAAACCAAAAACACAAAACCCCAACCACACCCCAAAAAATCCTGACCAAAAACCTGCAAAAGAAGGAAAGAGAATGAGAGAATATAAGCTTGAAAGATGCATTTGCAAAAAAATTTTGGAAAGACCCATACAATGATATGAGAATTATAGTAAGGAGTTCTAGTAATCTTAGAACAGAAACTAGTCCTTAAATAGTAGCATGGAGAAGAGGCACACAGGTAGTACAACATGTCTGTTTAGGAAAGTTTGATAAAAATGAAAAAAAATGGTATAATATTAAATTGAGAAGGGAACTAATTTTTTTTTTTTTTAACAGTTGGACAGACAGGACATTCCAGTGTAACTTTGAAGGAAGACAGCGAAACTATGGAGACAAGTCCCTCTGACTCAAACACTAAGGATGGTGTAAATGCTGAGAAAGAGGATGCTCATACGGTTAAAAAGTTGCCGTCTTCAGAAGAAGATGCAGAAGACCTTGACCACGCATCTGAGCCACAGTCTTATGATCTGGGTTTTAAAAAGGTTTTTAAATTTGTTGGATTCAGATTCACAGTAAAGAAGGAAAAGACAGGAAAATCAGAACCGGTTCAACTACTTACGGTAAAAAAAGAAACACAAGACCTTGAAGGAGCTGGTGATCAAAAAGTCAGCTCAGAAGAAACAGCAATGCCTGAGGATGCACTCTCTGCAGAAGACAACACCAAAGACACACTGAAAAATGAAAAATCGGAAGACGAATCTCCTAAAATGCCAGAAGCAAATGAGATTTGTTCTCAGTCAGCTGCCTCAGCCAATGATACTGCATCACCATTAAGAAAATTTTTTACTCAGGGATGGACTATGTTTAGAAAAAAGAAGAGTTTTAGGAAGCCTAAAGAAGATGAACTACAGTCTCCTACAAAAGAAGAGGAGCAAGAAAAAGAGAGGACAGCGTTAACAACTGAAACCAGTGAAAAGGAGGAGAAATCTGAGTTTGAGAAGCAAGATGAAGAGAAGAATGTGACAGCAGTAACTATTGAAGCACATGAGAAAGAGCAAACTGAAGGTGAAAAGCAGGAGTCAGAAAAGACTGTGGCAGCCACAGGAGTCGAAACATGTGAGAAGGAAGAGTTAATCAAGCATGATGAGCAGGGACAAAAAGAAGATGTAGCAGCAGCAGTTGTTAAAGAAAGTGCAAAGGAGAAAAAAGCTGAAGAAGATGATCAAGAAAGGGAACTGGTGAAAGTCTCGGATAGTATTGGTAAAAATGAAGAAAAAGCTGAAGAAGGAGAGAAAGAAAGTGAGGTGACAGAGGAACCACTAAAAACAAGGTCCATGGTACCTGTTATCACTGACAGTGTGAACAGAGAACTGAAAACATCCTCAGAAGTCCTACCTGTGGAAGAAAAAACGGAGTCAACTGGACTCAAGTGTGAAATAGAGGACAGAACTGAAATATCCTCTGAAGAGAAACTTGAAGCAGGATCTTTGGCAATTGAAATTTCTAGTGAACAACTTAAAAAATCTGAAGGCGGAGAAGGAAATAAACCTGCTCCACTGGGGAAAGAAACATCCGATGAAAAAACAGAGGAAGCAGAATTAAAAATTTCACCCACATCAGAAGACATCACTGGAAAGTTAGATACACAAGGAGAAGCTCATGACAGAACTACAGAGCAGAAGGAAAGCAAAGAACATGAGACAAAACTGATGCAGGGTGATCCTGGATTGAAGTCCTTTTCTACTTATGAACATTCAGTTGACACAGAGGATGATCAACAATCAATCAAACCCACTGATGAAGGTCCACAGGGAAAAATTGGCACAGTTATGACTGATACTATCAAACCAGATGAAATAACCACAGAAATAACTCCTGAAGAGGCAGCTGGAAAGAGGCCTCCAGAAGGTATCACAAATGAAGCTGAACTGCTGTCTTCACAAGAAAAAACTAAACTACAAGGCAGCCCTTTAAAGAAACTCTTTACAGGTACTAGATTAAAAAAACTGTCTGGAAAGAAGCATAAAGGCAAAAGAGAAGAATCTAAGTTAGGGGAACAGGGTGAACCAATTCAGCACTTCTCAGATTCCCCAGACAGCGCAGAGGAACAAAAAGGGGAGAGTTCTCCTTCTTCTCCTGAGGAGATGAATGAATTTTCTTTGGAAAAATCTGTGGATGGAGTGCAGGTCACTGAAAATGAAGATGCTGCAATTTCAGATGTGGAGCGAAAAAGAGAAAGTGTTACACCCTGGGCATCATTTAAAAAGATGGTGACTCCCAAGAAACATGTCAGAAGACCTTCTGAAAGTGATAAAGAAGAAGAAATAGATAAAACAAAGACTGCTGCACTGTCTGCAATTGAAAATGCTGTCGATGAAAATCAGGAAGAATTAAAAGAAAATGGGATGGACCAGAAATCAGAGAAAGCCACAGAAGAGCCCAAAAGAAAGGTGGACACCTCTGTGTCCTGGGAAGCTTTTATTTGTGTAGGTTCTTCAAAGAAAAGAGCCAGGAAATCATCATCATCTGATGAAGAAACTGAACATAAGCTTGGTCAAGAAGGCCAAAAAGTAGAAGAATCTGGACAGAGCAAAGAAACGGCAACAGATGCAATTCTTACTAGTTCTCAGGAGAGTGACCAAGGACAAGGGAATTCCTCCCCAGAACAAGCTGGAAGCCCATCCGAAGGTGAAGGTATTTCAACATGGGAATCATTTAAAAGGTTAGTCACTCCAAGAAGGAAATCCAAAACCAAAATGGAAGAGAGAACTGAAGACACTGTTGTGGGATCTAGCCTGGAGCATTCAACATCAGATGGTGAGCCTGGAAAAGATGAATCGTGGGTTTCATTTAGAAAACTGATGCCTGGGCGTAGGAAGAAAAAGTCAGATGGGAAGCAAGAACCAACTCATCTTAAACAAGCAAAAGAAGACATGGCAGAAACACCTGAAGAAGACTCAGATATTCCAGCTGTTGTTCCTTTATCTGAATATGAAGCAGCAGAGAGGGAGAAAATTGAAGCCCAACAAGTGAAAGATGCTGAAGTGATGAGAGAACGAACCTCAGAGGAAGAGAGAACAGAAAAATTAGAGGAAACTCTAAGAATTGAGCAAGGACATGAAGGGCTGGTACATGCAGTTACTGTTACCGTTGTGGAAGGGGAAAGGGCAGTTACCAGTATTGAAGAAAGGTCACCATCTTGGATATCTGCTGCTTTGACAGAGTGCATTGAGCAGGCAAAAGAAGAGGAAGAGAAAGAAACTGAGAAAACATTTGAATCGGATGTTATTGTGGAAGAAGCAGCAGTAGCTGCTAAGACAGTGCCAGAGATGAGAAAGGATGTAAGTGATGACACCACAGCAAGTGAGCTAGAGCTAACCTCAGAAGCAGTGACAGCTCTGGAGGACACAGCAGAAGCTTCCTGTGCTGAAGAAACAATGGAAGTGTCCCTTGCTGAGGAGACCACCGAGATGGTTTCTGCTGTTTCACAGCTGATAGAAACCCCAGATACTACAGAGGAAGTTACACCCGTACAAGAAGTAGAGGCCACTGAACAAAATTTGAAAGAATTAGACAAACAGACACAAAAAGTTCTTCATGAAGTTGCTGAAAGAGTAAAGTCAGCAGATGTAGCCCAGCTGGTTAGCGAAAGAACCACGATGGCAACTGTGATTACAAAAGCGCAAGCAACTGAGTCAGAAGATGATACTAAAGATGGGAAAGTTGTAGGTCAGGAAACTGTTTTGCTTGAACAGTCCTTGAAAAAAGAAGACGACAGGGAGGATGACTTTCAGGCCCTGGGAAATACAGGGAGTATTCAGGGCCAAACCAGAGTTGAAGAGAGTGTTCCACAGGAAGGTTCAGAGAGAAGTGAAATATCTGCTGCAACAAAAGAAAAGACAGAGGGATGTGAAAATTTAGATGTATTGAGAGATGAAAGCCAGCGGCAGGCATATGAAGACCATGAAGAAATATCTGAAGTTCAGGGAACAGTAGAGGAACCTTCATCACAAGACAGAGACTCTCACATTATCAAAGCATTCACTCCCAAGGAGGAGCTGTTTGCAAAGCAGGAGCCTTCAGAACAAGAGAAACTACCCGTAACAGATTCAACAGTAGATGACACAAAAGATGAATGTATTCCAGAAGTGCAGGCTGCGGTAAGTATTACAGATCACACAAAGGTTCATCTGTCAAATAAAAAAACCAGCAAGTCCTAGATATTATACCTAATGTAGAACCAGGTTGTGGCAATATTACTGTCAATGACCTTATTTGTGCAGCCTGAGGTAACTGAAGTTTGTTTCCAGAGAGACACATACACAGATGTCCAGAAGCAGCAGCCACTGAGGCTTGTATGCATAGTGAGGTGGATGCAATTCCTACAGAAATGCAGTGGGAGATGGTGTGTGTGCATCAGAAGGTGCTGAAACGATTGCTATTAGGGCTCCTGCACAGTGCAACGTGACTGAAAATACTATATAAAAATATGCAATACATATGTGATCCATATGGTACCAAACATAGTGGATGGTATCTTCAGTTGTAGGCAGAGGTAGAATTGTATCTGAGGTACTTCTGTAAAGAGGAGGAAAGAAATGGCACCGCTAACTCCAGCTTTAAATGTACAGGTGTTCTTCTGGCTGCTGCGTTCCTACCTTCTTCCCTACCTCTTCCCCAATCTTCCTGGCTCAGTCTTTGTTTCAAGTGCTGTCAGTTGGCACTTGCTGCTGTGGTGGGTTAACCTTGGCTGGATGCCAAGTGCCCACCAGGCCCTTCTATCACTCCCCCTTCAGCAAAGTAAAGGGGGAGCATAAGATGAAAAACTCGTGGGTCAAGATAAAACCAGTTTAACTAAAGCAAAGGCCAAGGCCATGCACAGAAACAAAAGGAAAACAAAGATGTTATTCTCTACTTCCCATCAGCAAGCAATGTCCCACCACTTCCCACAAGGTAGAGTTTCAGTATGTGCAGCAGTTGCTCCCAGAGACACATACAGTAACCAATGCCCCCCTCCTCCTCCCTGCCCTTGGCTTTTATGGCTGAGCTGATGTCACATGATATGGAACAGCCAATCCGGGTCAGCTGTCCTGGCTCCGCCCCCTCCCAAGATGTGTTATCAACATCCTTCTAGCTGCCAGTGCAACACTCCGTATCCCCATAGCAGCCCTCCTCGTGCTAACTCCATCTCAGCCAGACCCAATACAATCTCCACCCCTTATTCCATACCATTTGCGTCATGTTCAGGTCCCACATAATTTAATACAGCTCTTGCCATTTAATTCTCATTACTGAAATTCCTCCTTATCAACACTTGCACCTTAACTACATACTTTAAACTATCTCTATACCCAGTGTACAGATTTAACTTCTATCCCTGGTCCCTTAACAGATGGATATTATTCTTTAATTTCATGGGCTTCTTCCAGTCCTCCATATGTTTGCAAACAGGTTATGACTTGGTCCTGTCTGCCAAGATGGGTGTTCAGGACAAGAGAAGCAGCATGTTCCCTTGTTGAGCACAAGCACCGACTTAGTTAGGGTCACTGTCACACTGTTCTGTTTCCTGTGAAACTTGCTCTTCATCAGTTCAGGTCATTCCTGCCACATCACTTCCTACACCATATAACGCACACAACAGATTATTTTTCCCCTAAAGTTAAATCTCCTTGAGGTACACACACAGTCTCCTCATCCTTCTGCATTACCCACTACGTACACGCAGGTCCTTGAGCAAATTCAATCCCATCAATGGGTTTGCCGTTCCCTAGGGGAGGAGCAACCCACACCGCCTTCCCTGTGTGCACTACAGGGACCTTATCTCCTCCCACAGGATGCAGGGGTTTTGTTGGGGCAGGACCAGGACAGTTAGCAGACCCTCTGGTGTTCACCAGCCAAGTGGCTTCTGATAAATTCGTGTCCCAGTGCTTCCACGCCCCATTGCCCAATGCTCTCAACATCGTTTTTAACAGTCTATTATATCTCTCAGTCTTTACAGAAGCTTGTGGGTAACAGGGGATGTGATACACCCACTCAATGCCGTGTTTCTCTGCTCAGGAGTTTATAAGGTTATTTCGAAAATGAGTCACATTTTCCAATTCAATTCTTTCTGGAGTACCATGTCACCACAAAATTTGCCTTTCAAGGCCCAAGATGGTGTTTCAAGCTGTGGCATGGTTTACAGGGTATGTCTCTAGCCAACCAGTAGTTGCTTTCACCATGGTGAGGCTATAGTGCTTGCCCTGGCATGTTCGTGGCAGTGGTCCAACATAGTCAATTTGCCAGGTCTTACCATATTGAAAACCCAGCCACCGCCCTCTGTTCCAGGGAGACTTTACTCATGTGGCTCGCTTGATTGCTGCACGTATTTTGCATTCGTGAGTGACCTGTGTAATGGCCTCCATGGTCAGCTCTACCCCTTGATCATGAGCCCATCTATACGTTGCATCTCTCCCTAGATGTCCTGATGTTTTATGAGCCCATTGAGCTCTAAACCGCTCACCTTTATGCTCCCAGTCGAGGTCCACCGTATCTACTTTGATTTTGGCAGCCTTGTCCACCTGTTCATTGTTTTGATGTTCCTCAGTAGCACAGCTTTTGGGTATGTGAGCATCTACATGGCATACCTTTAGAGCTATATTTTCTATCTTGGCAGTGATGTCTTGCCACAATACGGCAGCCCAGATGGGTTTGTCCCTGTGCTGCCAATTGTTCTTCTTCCACTGGTGGAGCCACCCCCATAGGGCATTAGCCACCACCCAGGAGTCAGTGTAGAGGTAGAGTACTGGCTACTTTTCTCATTCAGCAATCTTTAGGGCTAATGGGATTGCTTTCACTTCTGCAAACTGACTTGATTCACCTTCTCCCTGAGTGGCCTCAACAGCTTGTCGTGTGGGACTCCACACAGCAGCTTTCCACTTCCTATGGTTTTCTACCATATGACAGGATCTGTCAGTAAGTAAAGCATAACACCTTTCATCTTCTGATAACTCATTGTATGGTGGTGCCTGTTGGGCATGAGCCACCTCGGGCAGAGCTCCAAAATCTCTGCCTTCTGGCCAGTCCATGATGTCTTCCAGAATTTCTGAATGGTTGAGTTACCCCAGTCGAGCTCACTGAGTGATCAATGCTATCCACTTACTCCATATAGCGCTGGTTGCATGATGTGTAGATGAGATGTTTCCTTTGAACATCCAGTGTCACGCAGGCAATCGCGGTGCTAAGAGAAGACATGCTTCTGTACCAACAGCTTCTGAAGCAGCAGAGTTTCTCCTAATGTTTTCTGCCAGAGGCTTCAGGTGAGACCATGCTCCTCAGCTGCAGTGGAGAGTATGTTTTGCACAGCTGGTCCTATCCTGGCCTGCACTCAGCTGCCAGAGGAATTGAGAAAAACGCATTGGCAATATCAATCATGGCATACCACTTAGCTTCCTTTGACTCTAGTTCATATTGAAGCTCTAGCATGTCTGGTACCGCAGCACTCAGTGGCAGCATCATTTCATTCAGACCATGATAGTCTACTGTCAACCTCCACCCTCCGTCAGACTTCTGCACTGGCTATGTGGGACTATTAAAGGGTGAGAGGGTCTTGCTGATGACTCCTTGGTTCTCCAGTTGATGAATCAGTTCATGGATAGGAGCCAGGGAGTCTTGGTTTGTGTGGTATTGTTGCCAGTGCATCATTGTGGTAGCAACTGGCACGTACTGTTCTTCAACTTGCAGCAATCCTACTGTGAAGGGATCTTCTGAGAGGCCAGGCAGGGTAGATAGCTGTTTGATCTTCTCAGTGTTCACAGTGGCTACACCAAAAGCCCATCGGTACCCCGTTGGGTCCTTGAAGTACCCTCTCCTGAGGTAGTCCATACCAAGGATACAAGGGGCTTCTAGGCCGGTCTACAATGGGGTGCTTCTGCCACTTGTCCCCTGTTAAGCTCACCTCAGCCTCCAAGACGGACAATTCTTGGCATCTCCCTGTCACTCCGGAGATCCAGATGGGCTCTGTGCCCCTGTACTCAGATGACAGCAGCGTACACTGGGCACCAGTATCTACTAAAGCCTTATACTTCTGTGGGTTTGATGTGTCAGGCCATCGAATCCACACAGTCCAGTATACTCGATCATCCCTTTCCTCCTCCAGGCTGAAGGCAGGGACCCTCTATTGCTGTTTGTTATCAGAGTATTCACTGTCTGACCTTTGCAGTGCCAACCAGAAGTCCCCTCACGAAAGTGAAGGGAGGTGATCTCAGTTCTTCGACATCTGGGGGACTGTTGATTGCCTTTTTTGGTCACTGCAGCAACTATGCTGATGTCCTTTTCTTGGGTGGCCTCTTCTTGAAGGCTGTCTTCCCTCTCAGTTCACTTACATGGGCTTCCAGTTTAAAGGTGAGTTCACCATCCCACTTCCTCATGCCTTCCCCCTGGTCAATGCAGGAAGAACCAGTGTGCCATGCAGCATGCGCCTGGGGCTCCCTTTCTCTGATGGAGGCAGGAGGAGACTGATTCTTTGGGGTGCCTCTGGTAGCCAAGGTGCTGGTCTGTAGAGATGAGGAGGTGCAGAGATTTTCTTCAAAATTTTGAAGCCAGGACGATGCTCTCTCCGCAGTTGGTATATCCATATCCGGGCAATGCATCGTGCTAAACTGTTAGCATACGACGCTGGGGCACCTTGAATCACCTTCCTCCACATGGCCCATGTACATGGGACATCCTCTGGATCTGTGGAGACCTCGTCAATGTTTAGATCACTGTAGACAAACTTCCACCACCGCTAATTCTTTCAGATACTGGATGCCTTCATCTGCGGGGTCCACTTTGCTGGGGAGCTCACATAAGATGAAAAACTTGTGGGTCAAGATAAAAACAGTTTAATTAAAGCAAAAGCCAAGGTCGCACACAGAAACAAAAGGAAAGCAAAGATACTATTCTCTGCTTCACATCAACAAGCAACATGCAGCCACTTCCCACAAGTTAGAGCTTCAATATGTGTAGCAGTTGCTCCCAGAGACAAACAGAATACCAAATGCCCCCTCCTCCTCCCTCCCTTTTGCTTTTATTGCTGGGCTGAGGTCACATGGTACGGAACAGCCAATCCGGGTCAGCTGTCCCGGCTCCGCCCCCTCCCCAGCTGTGTGACAAACCCCTGCTGGCTGCCAGGGTGACACTCGGCACTGGGAGGGCTGCTGTGGGGACACTGACTCCATCTCAGACAGACGCAGTGCAGCTGCCCTTTGTTTAGTGAGCTGTGTGTCCTGAGAAACTGAACACAAGCCGGGATCTTGCTAACCCACTGATCTCAGTGTCACCACCTCATGGTTTTCCCATCACCCTGGTCCTCCTGGTTGTTTCTTCCGGTGCTTTTTCGCCCAGAACATTCCTGGTCACTCCCTGGTCGTATCCTTTTTCACAGAGCTCTTCAAATTCTCTGCAGGTGCAACACAAGAGAGAGGATGAAATGTCTACCTTGGGGCTTACAGCTGAAGAGCCTGTGCAGCTTGACGGAGAGGACAAAGCCCTCACCATGGGACCAGAGTACACAGAAGCAGCTGTCACTATGGTCCCTGTTAAACCTGAAGGACAAGATGAAATTCCTGACTTAGACTCCCAAGAGCAAGCTAAAGGAGTCCCTAGCAGGACACCGGCCCAGAGAGAGGAAGAGGAAGATGATGCTGTGCTCCTTGGAGTAAAAAGCACAGCAGTCACAGTTACTGAGGTTCCTCTGCTGAAGGAGGTAAAAACCTCTGCCCTTGCTTCAGAAACAATTGGCTCAGAAGCAGCTGCAGATGCAGAGCAGAGTGTGAGGGATGGGGCTGGCAGGCAGGTTACAGCAGAAGATTCTGTGCCCATCCTAGAGCCACAATGGAAAGAAAAAACAACTGAAACCCCCTCCCAGACTGATGAAAGTGAAGGTGGCAAAATGGAAAATGCTATGCTTGGAACTGAAACACACTTAGAAAGTGATACTACTGTCACTAGGGCTCCCACACAGACTGAAGCAGACAGCACATCGAATTTAGCATCAACATGCCCAGATATCACTGAAAATGATGTCCTCACTGACATAAGTGCTAAGAAACATGAAACACGAAGCAGCTTAGCTGAAGAAGAAACAGTGGAAAAAGAACAAGAACTTGTAGAAACCTCCAGCTGTCAAGAACTTCAGAAAGAAGATAACAAAAATGAGCAATCGATGGAAATAGCCAAAGAAGTATTTGAATCTGGAAAATGGGAAGCTGTGAGAGGTCATGAATGTTCAACTGCTGTCCAGCAAGAGGTTTTAACTGTGCACGAGGAAGGCTCCCACTCGGCCCTCCTACAGACTGAATGCTTGGAGGCTCTGAAAGTACCCGTGCCTGTCGCAGCTGTAGCAGTTGAAGAGCATGTCACGGCAGAAACCGTAACTCCCGCGGGCATGACAGTGGAAGCTGTACAGCCCTTGGCAACCACACCAGAGCAAATGGCTTCAGAAGAGGTCCCGGTTACTGCTGTTGACTATTCAGGCTGTGGGACTGCAGAGCTTGGTAGTGCACCCGAGCCTCAAGTAACTCCCGCTTCCATGAACGAAATATCAGAGGAGCAAGAGAAGCCCCAGAGTACAGGGCAACCTGAACAAAATGGTATTCCTCTAAGTGAGAGTCTGTCTCTTACCCACATGGAATTTGAGAATGACATTGTCCAGTCTATGACTGTTGAGTCCCAAAGTACAAAAATTGTATTGAATGCCATCCAGACAGCTGTTCACAAACTCGCAGAAACGGAAGAGTCAGCTGCCTTTGAGTCAGAGCAGCACATTAAGTCCATAGGGAAAAGCCCATCAGATACAAATCTATCTGAACTTCTGGAAAGTATGCAGGTGGGTCATCAACTTCCAGTAAAAGAGGAAGAAATACAGAGTAAAGAACAAGAGCTCCATCAGTCAGGAGTAGTGAAATCTGCTACCTTAACAGAATCTGCAGAAATTCATGCAACTGTAGAAGAAACAAAAGACCTGCTGTTAACTTCTGAGATGCTGAAAGACGGACAAAGTCAGAATTCTTTAACAATTGTGACTCTCCCTGAAGATGTTTCAAGGGAAAGTGTGAGACTTGAGAAATCAACATTAGAACTAAGTACTTCAGAAGATTCAACCAAAGATCCCTTAGATGTACACCCACCAAAACTAAGGGAAAAAGAGGTTGGGCAGATTATGGAAATCCCAGACCAGTATACAGGTCAGCAGTCATGCAGAGAAAGTGAGGAAGAACAGCATCATCTGCCAGTGGAAGATGGGAAAACACAGACATGGCAGGAAGATGGTTGCCAAGAAGGAACATCTTGTGATAGTCCACACAGTCAGAACTCAGTGGCTCCTGAAGCCTTGAATGTAAGTAGCATTTTTAGCCAGCAATTTCTTATTTTTTCCAAAATAGTTTTGAGAGTCTAAAACTGTTATGTCTCTGATTTTTTTATTATTATTATTCTGGTGAAAGGCAACAGCTCCCCAGTTTAACAAACAGGCCACAAATACTTTCTATTCTTTTTTTTGTCTTCTCACTTCACTGCCTCTCTCTGGCCACTCCACACACTGTTTCTTTTCTGGTACAGCTACCCTCACTTTAATGGCCTTTGATTTGGCTTGTAGTTCAGGGTGATATTTCTGGGAGGTAGAAAATGTGGTTTCTGATTTTCCTAGATACGCACTCATATGGCACATGTGTAATGTATGGGATTTAATCCACAAACACACTTCCTCTCCAACAAAGCTCTTTTTAAAATCCTAAAGGATGTGAGTGTTGCCTTCCATGGTAAACCTGCAGTGCCTCATGTACCAAAGCTCTTTGCACTTCAGTGAAATCTGAATCAGAAATTATTACAGTCTCTCCCTAGGGTATTTACAACACTCACTTAACTAAGTCATGAGACCTTTATATCTGTCTTTGAGAACTGCTTGGGAAAAACAGAGACTAAGTTGTCATTAATAAAGCTTTTTTTACTGTTGTCTTTCTTTTAGATGTGCTAAGCATCCATGTGGCATTTGGAGAGATGCCAGTCCTCAAGAAAACTGACAATCCTGCAGCAGAACCAGGAGCTTTATTCACTACCCTTTATTCTTGGATGTTAACATCTGCTCTTTTGAAGATCTCACCTTTTTTTTGTCATTTTTATTAAAAAACCAATGCCTTTAATGTTGGCTGTATCCACACGTGTTCTATTTGAAGGTTATTTGCCTCTGCCCAAAATATACCATTTAGACTGGAGATGCACAACTGAGTGAATGGACAGACCACTAAAATCTGTGCCATGGTTATTACCATCCCCTCACTTAATGTGTATGCTGTCTGTCCCATCTCCTTGAATCCCTTCAGTCATCCCTGAATCCCCCTATCTTCTTTCTGCAGTCTCCCTTACCCCCCACATCTTCTGTAGCTATCTCCATTTGACCTACAAGTGGCCATACATGCTGCTTGACTTGGTTGTGAGGGGGAAGAAAAGGGCTGACTGATAAGAACACATGAGACTTCTGGCCGAGTGGCAGCTGTCTCCTTATCAAACAGCAGGAACTGGATCACGCACAAATTCTTGAGCTAGATGCTCAAGATTGCTGCCTTTCAGTCCCATTCAGGTATCTCTATCCATCCTTCAGTTGTATTTGTGTGGGCCTGACTTAGACAGAAATTACTTTTACAGTGTAGCTTGAAAGATTGAGAATACCCTTCTGTTGTTCCAGACTTCAGGTCTCAGGACTGGACTGTAATGTGTTGAATATTTATATGTATGTCTTAAACCCAGTTCTGATTTTAATGTAGAGCTATAATACTTCTGTACTATTTAGGCTTACCCTTAAATGAATTTTGTAGAGTAGCCTGGAGAGGAAAATGATACCATCAGAGCGGAAATTGATAACGTAGTTTCCTATTTATTGTTCCAGGTCTTCCCCCATGTGAAATCTCTGAAAAACTTGGCTGTCTTGCTTTGAATATTTATATGTATATCCTAAACCCGGTTCTGATTTTAATGTGGAACTATGATATTTCTAAAGACAAAAGGAGAGCCCTGACCTGTGTCAGATCCACCAACCACTCCTACCTGCAGTCCTCCCTGGTTTCTGAAAAGCCTCCAGACTTACCATTTCCCTGCCCTCTTGCTCATGTAGCAACCCCAGCAGTACCACAACCCTCAAATCCAGAGTCTGCTTATTTCTGGTCACTGCTCCATCGAACCTTACACCTATACCATCTAATATCCTTCCTGCATACAAACTTCCTTGTTTCCCAACCTTTGCCCAAACCTCTTTCCCACCACGGCATTTCCTCCCTGCTCCTATCAGTGCTGTGTCTTCACTGAGGGAGGAGTAGGAAAGACAGTAAGGTTTTGGTGATGGATTCCGCCTTGGATTTTAAAAGGCTGATGAGACCTTTGGGGTGCTGAGATCTTAAAAACCTTCAAGGTAAGGTGAACTGGACTGACAGCCGCTGTAGACCAGAGTGAGCAGGGTGACTTAACAATGGAAAGAAGCCCCAAGACTGAGAGTCCTGGGATGTCTATCCACAGCACAAGTTGGCCCTCTCTTTTGTTGTTTACATTAAAATCAAACATGGGGTACAAGTCCGTACTTTCAGCTCTGATTTCTGAAGTGAAGGTTACAGATCGCACTTTGTGAAACCAATGCCCATCAAGTTGAACAATAGCTCACTATCCTACCTGTATAGTAATTTATTTTAAAATCAACTTTTAGTGTACAAATGCTCTTGTTATGGCAGGTGCGTGCCTCTCCTTGAGGCTGCACGTACAGCAAGCGATGTGACTGATTGCACTGGTGTGATTGCACCATCTGGTGCTGCCCTGCGTGGAAGCATCAAAAGATTTTTCCTTACCTCAGAGCAAATTATATAAATATTTAAAGCCAAACAATGTGGTTTCAACCAATCCAGTCTATCTCTGTCCATCTTTAGCGGCAGCTTTCCCCCTTAGCTTTGGGCAATTCCAACAACCTCGGTTGGTTTCCACAGGTTTCAGTTGGCTTGCGACTTAATCATGCTCTTAGTAACATCTCACAAGTGCAAACTTGGCTGAATTTGTACAAATTGTATACCTATGTACATGAAGCCATATTGCAATAACTGCAGCAGGTAGAACGAAGTAACAATAGCATGACCTGTGTAATCCTGATTCTTAGGTTTGTAGTTCCAAAGCTGTTAATAATACGTAAAGTTAATTCTTGTCTGAACCTCATTTAAGTAAAGCTAGCTTTACCACAATGTAAATTGTCTGTTGGTAGTAATTGGACAGGCGAGTGCTTAAGCTTGCCTGTTTTCTCCATTAATCCAGGGCCTAGGTAAGCAATGCAACAAACCTAACTATAAAACAAATACAAAAGCTTCTTCTTATAACTGACAGCTAAAAAAATACTGCACCCAAAACCACGCCAGTGGTGCAAGGAGCATGCCTCCACATAAAGATACTACTTTGTTCCAGTGTGTTGCTTTGGCCTCTGAAACTCTCATTTGAGACTGTGACTTCTGGCTTGTGCTTAAAAGCTTGAAGCTTTCTCTAATCCAATGTACTGGGTTACCAAATTGGATTTTGTGTTTTTAAGGTAGATTTTCATTGATTAAATAAAATACAACTACCAATTTGTTCTAACGTGTATGTGGTGGTTTTTTTCAGCTTAGTGTAAACTATTTTCTGGTGGATGCTTCATTTTCAGAGTTAGATGTTCTCCTGACAGTTCACTTCTTCTTGACATTCAGCTTTTGATGTGAATTAAAGGAACTAATTACAGAATTAAACTGCGATTTGGTTGTAAATTTCTGTAAAATATGCATACTTCAGAAGAAGTAAAAAGAATAAGGTACTTCAGAAGACCGTGAAGAAAAAAATAAACACATTAAATTCAAGATGACAGTAACAGTATTCAGTGAGCCAGAATGAAAAATTAGTAAATCATATGCCTTGCCAGAGTAACTGCAGTATTAAAAAAAACAACAAAGCAACAGCATGAACATCCACAAAAAAAATGGCATAGAATAGTAGATAAAGAACCTTTGGCCCATAACTGGTGTCTTCTAGGTTCCTCCACTTCTGCTTAGCTGGGGTGTACTCCTCAGGGGACCGAACATACAGAGGTGCTTGTGATGTATGTTCACAGACCTTAGACTCCTGAAATTTTCCCAGCCATCTGTACTGTATGGTTCAGGATGTTTAACAGCATTTTCATCTCAAAAGACTACACAGATTCACACCCGAACTCCTTCTGTAAAATGACACATTTACCATCCTATCTCAGCAAAGATGCTAAATCCCGTATCTGCAAATACTTAACCTGCACTGGTCACAGCAAACGTGGGGATGCTGCAACACTGCGGGATGCCTGTCCCTCTTTTTGCTTTCGTATTTGTACTGGGTCTGTCAGAGATGGAGTCAGTGTCCCCCCAGCAGCCTCCCAGTGCCGAGTGTCACACTGGCAGCCAGCAGGGGGTTTGTCACACAGCTGGGGAGGGGGCGGAGCCGGGACAGCTGACCCGGATTGGCTGTTCCGTACCATGTGACCTCAGCTCAGCCATAAAAGCCAGGGCAGGCAGGAGGAGGGGGGCATTTGTTGCTGTGTTTGTCTCCAGGAGCAGCCACTGCACAGCCTGAAGCTCTGCTTTCCTGGGAAGTGGCTGGACATCGCTTACTGAGGGGAAGTAGAGAATAACATCTTTGTTTTCTACCCCTCGCCTCTGCAAATCACATATTCAAGGATTGTCCTTAAAACGCAAACTTCAACAAAAAACTTCCCTGCACCAAAAAATTCAAATAACATCACCACACTAGCAACTGAAATTGAACATACAATCCACCCCTCGTCTTTCCGGTCCAATGACTTCCCACATTCCAAGATTATTCCACTAACATTATCAAGTCCAGTCCGTGTCTTGCCTGTTATCTCTCCCAATTATTATATTTATCTTATCCCAAATACCTCAGCCCCACATTGAGCACTAATAAAGGACTGTCATGTTTTTAAACGGCCACCAGAAAGCCTCTTGTTTAAGAACCTCATGGGCCTGGTGAACGCAGGGAGGGTTCACTCACCACTTATGGTAATGGGCAAGAAATCAAAATGACTTGGGAAAAACAACCCAACTGAATTATTATTATTTACAATCAAAACCAAAGCAAGATAATGAGAAAAAGAACTACATCTTAGAAAGGCACTTTTCCCCCACCCGTCCCTTCTTCCCAGGCCCAAAGGTTTCTGGTTTCTGTACCTTCTCACCCCCGGCGGCGCAGGAGGGGCAGGGAATGGGGGTTGCGGTCAGTCCATGTTGTCTCTGCTGCTCCTTCCTCCTCAGGGGAGGGCTCCTCACAGTCTTCCCTGCTCCAGCGTGGGGTCCCTTCTCACGGGAGAGTCCTTCACAAACTGCTCCAACGTGAGTCCTTCCCACACAGGGTCACAGTCCCCCAACAACTGCTTGGCTCTCGTGTGGGTTTACCTCTTCTCATGGACTGCTCCAGGGACAAATGGCCATCACCATCAGTCTTCACCACACTGCAGGGGAGTCTCTGTCCCGGGGCACCTCCTTCCTCTCCTTTCTCTGCATAGTTTTCTCTCTCAGATCGTGCTTCTCTCTCCACCACAGGTTCTTTCATCATCTCCCAAGAAAACTGACTCTCAGGCAAGCCATGGCGGAGGCTTGGGCTGCAGCAAGTCAGGTTACAGCAGAAGCCAGGCAGGCAGCTGGACAGCGGGGCTGGTGGCGCTGCCCCCACCCCATTGTTCCGTGCCCCCTCTTCAATGTGTCATGCGCAGAGACGCCAATGGGCTCAGCCCTGGCCTGGGGTGGGTCCAGCCTGGAGCTGGGGAAACTTCCAGCAGCTTCTCACATGGGCCAGATCAGCAGCACTCTATTCCCCAGCCACCCCCACCCTCCCCCAGCAGCTACTAAACCCTTGGAGCCGGGGGTGGGGGTGAACCCTTGGCAGTCACTGACAGGAGTCACCACTGCAGCCCCTCCCTTGCTGCCAGAGCAGGCTTGCAGCTGGGGGAACTCTCAGCAGTTCCTTACAGGAGCCATTGCTATGGCCCCTCCCTGCTGCCAAATAAACACCACACAAAACCACAACAGCACTGCATATGGGGGGGGGCTTGTACTGCGGGGGACTGATCTCTGCTCAACTCTAGCATCTGGAGGTAGAGATCAAACCAGCATCTCCCACTGGGCTTTGTGCTCAGGGCACATGACCTCTGCCAGTCCCTCTGCAAGGGTCATGCATTTGTGCTACCCTGTTACTGGTGAATGTGAAGTCCCTGAACAGACATCGAAGCAGGGACTGGAGAGCAAGCCTCTTGCATCCTGGGGAGGTTTGTGTGCTGTTTTCTCTTTTGCAATGCTGTCTTACTGGCAATAGCTCAAGCTATGGCAGTGGAACTGGCTTTCCCATTAAGATCCAGAGCATATGAGAGGCAGCTGTGCTCACTGAGGAACCTGCACAGCTGGGATACAGCAAGTGGCTGGGGGTGGGCAGGCAGCTTGCCAAAAGTGCAGAGGATTCCTGAGACCGTCATGTCTGTTTGCTGAGCACTGGATGTTTATCATTCACACTGCCCCATGGGAGGGGAGCAGGCCCAAGGAGGCTGATGGCCCTGCAAGGAAGGATGTGGTTTGGAATGAGGAGCAATGTGGAGTAGAAGCAGCCTGCCTCTTTCCTGGTGCAACTGTCCCCTTGTCACAGTCAGTTTTGAGCGTCTAAAACTGTTATGTCTCTTAATTTTTTTTGAGCACCCAAGCCTCAAGTAAGTCCTGCTTCCATGAATGAAGTATCAGAAAAGTAAGAGAAGCCCCAGAGTACAGGGCCACCTGAACAAAATGGTATTCCTCTAAGTGAGAGTCTGTCTCTCACCCACATGGAATTTGAGAATGACATTGTCCAGTCTGTGACTGTTGAGTCCCAGAGTACAAAAACTGTCTTAAGAGGCGACTGCTTCACAGGACCTGTGCACAAGCTATGGACATTTTCTACAACAGGACCACATTCAACTAGGGTAGAGATACCAGGAGAACAGAAACAAGGGCACAGTCATGAATTAATCTTTAGGGGAGTCAGATAGTGGGAGAAAAACAGCCGCTGATGAGCTGCTACAAGAAATCCAATGGTTACCTCTGCCTCAATAAGAAAGGAGTTATGTGCTGTGTTAGGGACTTTAGGATCTTGGAGGGCACATAGTCAAGGTTTTAGTATAATAAAGAAAAATGTGATCTGGGGATGGACCCTATAACAATTGCATAGCACGCTGGGCAATCTTCTTACTAAGAGTCTTCCATCGGGTGTTGACATCTTCAAGGTCATGCTCAAGGTTTTCTGTGTAAGTACTTTTAGCAGCACTTTGAATAAGGTTTTACTTGCAGGGTTCAATTTCTTCTTTCTGGAATACCTTATTAGACAATAGGCCATTGCAGACTGTATTCAAGGTTTCTTGGATGCCAGTAATCCAGATATTGCCTTTACTTCTCCCTGGGATAGCTTTTGGACAGTGTACAGTCCTATCTAATTCAATCTGTTGGACAGAAACTGACCTTTCATTTGAGTCTGTATGTGTTACACTGGATTCCTCTGTATCAGATAAAATCTTGTATTTTGCTAAATCTAAGTCACAATCTGTATTGACAACAATATTTGCATAATAAACATCTACACGATGATCATCCACATAATCCTCCATCACATCCTTCCTAACTTGCTATCCATTAGGATCTAGTTCAATTTTTTCATCTCCATGCCGGTCTTACACCTACGAACTCATCTGGGGAACCAGCCTCATCAGAATCCGTAGAGTCCCAAATGTCTCCGTCCCATTTATCGGATCCCGCTGCACACCGGCCTCTGCCGTTACTGCATGCGCTTTTTTACGCTTCACTCGTCCCCTCCTCCTCTTGCACTGTGCAACACCTGCCCAGAGAGAGGAGGAGGAAGATGATCTGCGCCTTTACTCCAAGGAGCGCGGCAAGTCACTGAGATTCCTCTGCAGATTTTTGCTTTAGTTTCGTTTGCAGCAAGGTGGAGCCCTGGGACGAGGGGTGACATGGTGGCCCTGCGCTCCAAGACACACCTCTGCCCACAGGGACCCCCTGGGGCAGCCACACCCTGGCTTCAAAGTCACTCCAGCCTGTGGGAGAGACAACTATCGCCCCAGGCAGTCCAGCTGCAAGAGAAACTACGGCGTCGCTAAACCAGCCGGGAGGGCTCAACTTCTGCCCATGCCAGTAGCAGGTTTCGGGGGGGGCAAGCCCCTGAAGCCCCTCAGACGCCCGGCACGAGGGAGAAGGGGACACACGCCCTGCACTCGCACAGGCCGCCACACTCGCCCGCGATGGCACAGGCCTAATGGCGGCCCCGCGCGCCCTGCCGCCCCGCGCATGCGCGCCGCCCTCCCCGCTCGCGCCGTGGCCCGCGGGCAGCTGGCGGCCGTTACAGCTCCCTCAGGGCACCGCCCGCCACCCGCCGGTGCCGCTCCCCACCGATCCCTGCGTCTACTGCAGCGAGGTCCCGGACGCGGCCGAGGCGCGAGTGCCAGCCGGCGGCGGGCCGCGGCCTCCCGAGCTCACCTGCGGCGGCCCTCGCAGCCCTTCCCGTCGGAGAGGAGGCCCTGCCGCCCTGCCGACAGGGGGGATCGGGGTAACGTCCCGTTACTTCGGGTGGGATTGCGCGTCCGGGCCTCTCCCAGCTGCTCTGTCACCACAGCTGTCTGTGCTTAACGGCAGAAAGAGAAGGAACACGTTCCTCACACAAACCTCATCTGTTACTGGAGAGTGGTGCACAGCGGCATGCCCTTCAAATCATGCCTGGGATATGGTTTTTTAGATGCAGATCATACTACAGCTTTACTGAAAAATAGTAAGTAAGGTGGGAAAACTTTAATAAACCCAGTGGAGAAGGGTGAAGTTTCTCTGACAGTCCTTTTTCAGTCCTTGAACACAAATCAGGACTTGTCCTGGGTCTCTTTATCAATATTGCCAAAGATGTCTGATGTGCCTCAAAATGAGATTTAAAAAAAAAATACACATAAGAATGCAGTCATATTGAAGAGTAAGATTACTGTTTAACAATGATGACTCAGTATTCTGTGTTCCTGTCTCTGCTTGGGGACCTGTGGGCCAGCCCTGTAGTGGTGGTGGTTTAGTGACGGGGCATCACCTTCCTTTCTTCATCCGTGCAGGCAAATAACATGCTTTGAGGGACTGTTTCCCTTCACATCCTCCACACACTGCTGTTGGAGCGGAAGGACCTGACCCAGTGTGTGTGTGTAGCCTTCCACATTTTCCAGGCTTCACCCTTCTGTAGGGCAGTCAGGAAAAACCTGCTTCTGCTGGGATGGGAAGCTCACACTGGTGGTTTAACACCAGCACAGGGGCTGTGACCAGGGTGAATGTTCAGGGCTGCCCAGAAGCACGTGCTCGTCCTCATCCAGGGCTGCACTTGCAGGGGCCAACAAACTTTGCCACCACGAAATCGACCTAATTTGGAGTCAGATCCTTTTGAGGGGAAATGGTCTTGGTCAGTCCTGCATGGCAGGCAGCCCCTCAGTATAGCAATGCTGTTACAGAAATGCTCTTTGGGGTACGCGCTGTGAAGGGCTGCCGGAGAGCGGGCCAGGCCGCCTGGGTGCTTGCGCTGGTGTGACTGCACCATCTAGTGCTGTCTGCTGCAAACTCTCTGCTTTGCCTTTCAGCCAAAAGGAAGCTCCGCCTGTTTCTCAACGTGGATTGCATTCCCAATGCACATAGAACCATACGTCCTGTTTCATAAAACAACCCAAAAGCTGGAGAAATTGATGTGGCAAAGGCTGTAGCTTCTTCTAGCTGCTGTCTTCCCTGTTAGGGGAACTTTCATCCAGCCTTGGAGAGCCGCTGAAGAGGAAAAGCATGACACAGCGCCAGCTTGCATCCACAATGTATGTACACCTGCAGTGTGGTGGAGGAGGAAGGATGAGCACCCTCATCTTTGGCCTGGCAACTCTTTTGCTCATAAGCATGTGAGTTAATGACCTTGTGAGTTAATAAGCATGTGAATTGTTAAAGCAATAAATTAGAGAAGTGAGAATTTAGACTGGTTTGTCAAAAGGGTATTGAGTCCCTGTTTGATTTTTACCTAATGAACTCATGAAATAAAGCTTAATTCACAGAATACATTGCCCTGTGAATTTGAGAGACCCAAATGAACTGTGACAATCCACCAAATAATTCACTGCTGAAACTGGACTTACACGGTACAGCAGTAACCAAATGGAAAATGCTTTAACCACATGGCTGAGAGATTAAGGAACAAGACTGAAGGAAAACATGGATTTATCAGGAAGCCCCCTTAGAAAGCGTAGGGCCTGCTTCAAAACCAGGCCTGACAGAGTCAGCAGGCTGGAGACAGGCTGTGGATCTGTGCTGAGGCATGCTGGAGTGGCGAGATCGCTCCTCCACACTCTGCAGAGCAGTACAGTAAGTGTACATTTGTGTTAACTTGCATTTTGTGGCTCAGCCTTTCTCGCGTTTGAGTAGATTGCCTAAGCTTCCAGGAAAGCTTCACTTTTGGCCATGGCAACAGACCTGGACTGAAAATGAGGAAGTCCTTTGGCAGGCAGCTCCTTTTGGCACAAGGGCTAAAACAGTGGCACTGCAAGCAGTGGCAGCAGTTACTGACAGCTCTGCAAAGACCATGCGGAGCTCTGTATCTCGGCACGTGGGATCTGTTCAAAAGCATGGATGCACAGGCATCATGGCAGCAAGGCTGTACTGCGGAGGTAGTGTGTTTCATAGTTTTGGCTAAATTTCATTAAAATTTGTCCTTTTTAATGGCAGGCTTGATAGAAGCCCATATTTAAAGACAGTGAGTTTCTCTTCTAGAGATGATCATGGATCATCAGTCAAATATACATTAACGAGGTGCACTGCAAAATATTTCTTTCTGCATTTTGTTGTGGTTTTGATATGAGTGGAATTTCATTATCCAGTGAAAACAACAGGCATTTTTACAAATGAAAAACAAATTAACAGAACAAGAGCTGTAGAAATGGAAACATACTGCCTCAGGTAGGATAACAGCTGGGCTTTTTAAACAGACAGCCTTTATCACCACTAGGTACCACCTAGATTTCATTATGAAGATATGCTTCTGTTAACTAACAGCGTAATATTTACAGTGTTGGAATGTTAAATGGAATTTGTTTTCTTTAATACTCCTCTAATCATTCATAGCTATGAAGTATCTTGCCACATGTGAACATTTGTCAATTTCTAGGAAGCGATAAATAATTGACACACCTCCAAAATGAACTCTCCCTTAGTTGCGTTTACTTTTTAAGATTAAAAGGTGTCTAAATGCAATCAAGGAAAAATACTTTAACTTGGTTAAGAATGAATCAATTTGGTCTCCAATTGCTTGGGCTGAAGATAACTAAAGAACTATATTATTCTCCAAAAAGGCAAGGTACTTGAAAAAGGTAATCCTGCTGTTAAGGAGACTGGGAAAAACCATTGCAAGGGATTGTGATGCCACCAGCCACCAGAGATTCTGCTCTTGTATAAGCAGGGTTCCTTTAGTTAGTATAAAGAGTTTTTGTAATGTCAAAGAAGTTATTTAAAGCGAACAGAAAGACATGACTTTTTTTTTTTTTTTTCCTTGCAACTGACTACCTTTTGTCACTGCAGCTATTATTTTATGGGATTTGGAGCTGAAGAGCCAGAAACCAGATTTTCTAAACAAGATAGCAACTTATGTCCCTGCAACATGAAGAGCAGCACCGTTTTAACTATTCAATGTTTGTTATGCTAGTACCTTCTAATGAATTCTCCCCCAGCAGAAGCAGAATTATTATCAGACCAGTGTTCAAGAAGATACTTGATACAAAGGTGATGAAAATATTGATTGATTGCAGAGGACTGCAATCTTCACTTTCAGAAGTGATAATAATCTGTTATTTCTATTGAACACATGGATGTAGGCATTTGGTACTTCGGAAGTCAAGGCAGAAGTGTGTCTTGTCAAGTGACACCCAGGAAATTAACCTGAAGTTATTCCTTTTGAAATACACTGGAGCTGAAGGTCCAGCCCACAGCCTTGAGTGATGGCAGATTTTAACTGATTACTCAGTCGTTCCTGCAAAGCTGTCTGCTTTCATTTGGTAGAAATTCACAACTTCAGCAGGTAAGCAGACTGAATGAGTAATGAGCAACTCAGTCACAAATTTTGAGTCCAAAGTTTAGAGATAAAACCTGAAGTTACCTCTAACTAATAATAATTCAGATGGAATTTAACAAAGAAGTTTGAACCAAATTATAGTGGTGCTGTAATTACCCAAAATCTTGATGCAGCTGTTAATAAGCAGAATATACTGTTTCTAATTCATTGTAGATGAACAAAACTACTCAACCTGTGAGGGGCAATTACTTAAACATCACTATGGAGCATCAGACAATAAAGGGCATTTAAGAGAAATCATTATGATAGCAGAAAACATATAAAAATAATCTTTTTATTGTGATATTTTTTCTCTATACCTGACAGTATTATTTCTTAAGAATAAATATTAACAGGTGAAAGTATTGCTGCTGAGCCTGCAACTTGACATTTCTTGCAGCAGCAGTGCTGTCATAACCAGCTTCCTCCCTGGCTGCTTTTTCCCTGTCCAACACTGCAATTGCCCACCAGATTGAGGGACCTGCCCAAGTGGGAGTCACAACTTCACATCCTCTTCCCCTTGGATGTTGCCAGCAGCAACGCTGGCTTCAGTAAGCTTCCTCCCTGCTCATTTTTGCCCTTGCACAATCTGTGAGGCATCTGAAGTCCTCTGCCAAGCTACAATAGGGAACAGACTTGACAGAAAAATACCTTTTTTTTAAAGACTGGTGGTTTTCAGTGGAATCAGTTCACTCGAGCCCATTCAACATTTAACTAAGCAAACATTTTGTTCTCCAGACAGTGGAGAAGAAGAGGTGAGAGCAGGAATATGGTAAGGACCCAGGGCCACTGAATGACTCACAAAAAATAGTGTGGCCACGTGTACCCTTCTGATACAACCAGCCACCTGAGGAGTTGAGCTGAACTGTTGTACTCTACACTAGAGCAGAGCTGGAGCTCTGAAAGAAAAGAGCATCTGACTAAGCAGTAACTAGTAGCTGAGTGGCAGCACCTTTAGCAGCTGTAGAAATTTTGGAAATGAACTTGTGACTATGCCCTAAACCACAGCCACCTCAGAAGCTGACCTTACCCTGAATTAGGAAAGAATTTTTTTTTCCCCTGCTCTGTGAGCATTTCAGACTAAGTGAGATGAAATAAACACATTTAAAGAAATTACATTGGTAAATGAAGATCCTAAAAAAGTTTTAAAGTGGGCAACACTAAAATAGTACTGTAATATGTTACTTTTTTACCTCAACACTTTTATACTTTGAAGTACGATCAATTGATTTTAGATCTATTACTCTAATATAAGATAATAAACTCAACACCACTTACAATAAACTTTACAATAATCATCATGTTATAATAAACTGGAAAAAAATGAATATGTAGTGACCCTTTGTGCTAAATCTACTGTTTTAAGCTTTAGTAAGTTATTTGCTCATCTGTGTGACGGAGGTTTTAGTCTGATACACAGAATATATTGCTTGGCTTTTAAATCGATTCAGTAAGAGCCTTCCAGGAAGATCGAAAACCAACAGCCTTTCACCTTCAACTCAATAAATCATATCCCATTTAACTCAGTTTTTATTCAATGAAATGATGTATAAAAACTTACAAATCTGAGAACTTAACTATACACAAAAAGATGATATTCATTTTAAACATATACACAGAGAAGAGCTATGGTTTGTGACTTGCCCTCTCCCGCCCCTCCCCCCAAAACACACACTGTCTCCATTTATGATGGGGCACTTACTCTGTCCACTTATGCCTTCTCTTGGCCCAGTAATCCCCAGTAATTTTTTTGGTGGGCTTCATTGCTGCCGTCAGTTTATGTTTTTAGGCTACCAGCAAAAAATCTGGGCAGCTATATAAAATAATAAGAATCAGCAACTTGATTTTTAACAGAAAGATGCAGTGCTACCATCAGCGGTAACTAAAACTACAGAATTCACCCTTTCAGTGTTTGCAGACTTTGTCTTGGCTTTGAAAATAATGGGACTCTCACAGAGCAGAATCTGCCTGTCAGCACTACAGATTCACTTTAAAACAACCATGATCCCCTGTTCCTAGAACATCTCTGCACCAGTTTTTCTTCCTCTTAACTCATGCTATTAGACCAAATGAAATCACGGACATTCCTTGACTGAGTACCGCAGTAAAGCTTTTCTCCCTCCTTTCATCCAGAATGACTCAAACCGATAGCTAACACATGCATGTGTGGCACTAATGATGGTGCAGTGCTCACCAGTATGTCACTTCTCTAGATTCCTTTGTAGCTTGGGAGACAACACTTACCTATTAGGTTCTCTTCAACAGGCCAATAAAAATGCACACAGCTCAGGACATTTTAAATTTGATTAAAAATAACCTGTGAAATTACTAGTTTTGTCAAACAACTAAAAGACTTGCTGGGCTGAATCCAAGAGTAGAAGGCCAGTTACTTAAAAAGGATGTGTGCATTTATTTACCTGTACCAAGTATACACACAAACACTTTATATATATATATATAAATCTTTATACATATACTGAATTTTATATATATATATAAAGATTGCCATCACATTATTATTACAGCTACTTAAGTCAAAATTTGACTAAGTAACTACTTTCCTTGACTCAGTGATGCTATCTGAAACAGAAACCCCAAGGCATACTTGAAGAAAAACATAAGGTTAAAAAAACCCAACACCCTCAGCTCTCTTTAACCCAATGAACAGAGATTTTTGCATTCATTGAGAAAAGTTCGGAGGGTTTTAAGTTATAACCTTAATCAACTTGCATGTGGACGTTGAATTTGCCAGATTTTATCAAAATGCCTTTTACCAGGGAAAGTAATATATATATGTTATTTGTTTACGAAACTGATACTCTGCTTCTCATCACACTCATCATTGTATCTAAATACACTTTTAAGCAATCTAAATTTTGTTTAAAATCTATTAAATTTGGATTAACTAATACTACCAACATAGTTAGCTGGATTATTTTTTCACACGTTCCTTTGTATTAAAATCAATTACGTTGTGGTTTGATGCAAGACCTTTTTGTTTGTTTTGGTGGGAGAGGCAAAGTCCAATTTTCTAGCGTGCCAGTACAGTTCTGGTTGCTGAAGACAAAGGTGGGAAGGAGGCTGGTGGAAAAGATGGCAGGGGTAAGTGAGGCAAGAGGTGGGGGGAAGAAAAAATTGATTTAATAAAAAAAGGTAAAGAAACTTTAAAAAATTGATATAGGTTTCACATTCAGTCTAACAATACTGCTTCCTGCTCCTTTTTGATGGAGGCTAACACTGCGTTATCAGTCTCTGTGGCTTCTGTGTCCCCACCACCTAGCAAAATGGAGCGGTCTTCTTCTAGCGTAAAGACAGAGTTTTGATTTTGGCACGAATGTTTGACTACTTCATTGGGAGTTGAAAACGTTTTGTCACACAAGTTACATTTGTAGGGCTTGTTGGTCTGTACTAGCATGTTGTCCATTTGACTGCCTTCCTCAAAAGTACAGAGTTCCAGAGTCTGTTTGTCCACCATCGTGTACGTGTCCATGCTCTGGTTTAGGCACACATGTCTGGCAGCCTGGTTAGCCCTACAAAAGCTTTTGTCACAAGTGCTGCACTTGAAGGGCTTGCCAGTGTGTATGTACATGTGCTCCCTCCAGTGGCTTTTCTGAATAAATTTCCGACCACAGATGGAACATTCATATTTCCGCCTTTTTACTTCCCTCTCTTGATCTGCCTGCTCCAAGTTGTCTATGTCTGCAATATCGGAGGGGGGTGGTGTCTCTGACTGCTGCTGCCCATCAATTATTGGGGAGTCTGAGATCTGCTGCAGCTCGCTGTCACTAATCATCCCTGCTTCATGCACTTCCACAGCATCTTTATCAGCTGTGTTGTTACAGAGAGACAAAGAAATATTACTTTCTCCCTGCTGGCTACATGTGAAGGGAACTCCCGTGTGGATCTGCAGGTGCTCACGCAAACTACTTCGCAAATTGAACCGGCGACCACAGAGGTGGCAGGCATAGTATTTTGGGAAGCTTCCATTCCTTTTCATAATGCTTGGCTTGACATGTGCTATCGTGAGTGAGGAAGGCTGTTCATCTGAAGAAGATGCTTCCATGTTGACCTCTTCTCCTGCAGGTGAATTATTACTGGCAGCAGATACCAGTTCTGGAGATGGCAATGGGTCAGAAGCAGACATATTTGTCCGGGTCACTTGTGGTAGATTTGTAGCTAACTGCGAGAGCTGTGAGCCTTCAGAAACCTGCTCTTGGTTCATCCGTGATGTCTGTGGCCTTGGTTCTCGCCCGAGTTTGTCAGTCGCTGATGTAACCTTAGTGGGATGTCTTATCTGGTGATCTGCAATCTGAATGCCATATAATGAAGATGCTAATGGAAAAACTTGATCCGGGTGAGAAAAAGTTCCCTGACTTGCAAGGCTGGCCTCTTGAATTAGTGGATATGCGTGCAGAAACTTTATTCCCTGTTCTAGTCGAACTGGGTCAATGAGTTGCGGTGCCATCTTCCCAGTGTACATCAAATGCAAGAGATAACTGAAGATATCTGGCTGTATGTCAGTCGCTTTCAAACGGACACATTCACTGAAAGATGAAACAAAATGATCACTAAGAGATAAGGAAAATATTTTTTACCAGATCTAGGTTGTTTAAGCATTGATAAAAATCAGAGGCATCTACTTAAAATCAAACAAGAGAATTTGTAATAAATAGAGAGAAACGCTTTAATATAAAAGAGCTGATCTTATTGGCCACTTGAAAGATGACTTTTTTTTCTCAGGAAAGTAACTGGCTTGAAAGACAAAGCTGTTCCTTTGCAAGCTATACCCTTCTGAATTGCTACTACGTTATACACTTGTTGTCACATATTCATATATTTTGTAAATGGCAAAGATACTTTCTCCCCTTTTTTGGTTGGGTTCAAACACCTCTGTAGCTAAATTAAAATGGGCTAGCTTCACAATCCATTATATGTTTACTCAGTCCTGAGAACACCTAAAATTCACCTGGCACTTGCCTGTTTGGCTGCTATGGCTTACTAGTTGTTACAGCTACAGTTCTGCAAATGTGTGGTATCGCCTTAACTGCACTACGATCCAGAAACCATGCAGGGCAGGGTGTGAATCCCCCGAGGATCTGATGCAACAGGTGTAGCCTGAGCACATCTAACCCACGGGGGGCCAGGCTCCTTACAAAGCAGAACGGTAGCTTTACTTTCCTTGAACAGGGGGAAGCAGCAGTAGCACCGGTGGTAGGCCTGGTCAGCCTAGGCTAGAGTGCTCAACAAAGCCAGACGCTTTGGCTGTGATGCCCTCTTCAGCCTGACAGGAATGAAACCAACACCATCCTCCAGCTGAGGGCACGCCCTGTGCATCAGCCTTTAGGATGCTCTGGACTGAAACACCCTCCACTCCTCTGGCTGAAGCTGGATCTCTGTGCAGAAAGAGAGGCAAGGTTCACAGAAGAAAAAGAAAATCAGGCACATCTCGGTTAGGCCAGTTAGCTAACAGGAGAGGAGCTGGGATTCTAATAGTTTTTCAAAGTTATCTGTAGCTCTTGTATGAAATGAACATTAAATAAAAACAGAAATCTAGAAATGCATGCTGTGGTCTGAATGCTCTAATCACAGTTAGGCTACCAAGATGAGGAGGAAATTATAGCCAATTCTTCCATTGCTTGAGGTGCACTTCTCTTGAGCTCTCTCTAACTGCTTTTTAATTCAGATATATTACTCAAAAATAAACTTTGCCATGCTGTCTTCCAGAAATGACTGTGTGCTCTTGATGGAACATCAAGACCGATACATCTGCCTGCAGTCTTGTCTCAGAAGTGCAAATGCACTTCTGTCTTGATGTTTATTTTTGGCTAAGAACTCTTAGCCAGAGAGTTAAGAGCTTCACTCACTTAACATAAACTTTTTGAGATAGTTCAAATAACTGGGAAATAGAAAAGACAAAAAAAAAAAATCTTTAAAACAGTCTTACACTTTTGTTATCTTTTCAATGCCCTCCAGGTAATGCTGCTCAAAAAAAAAAAAAAAAAAAAAAAAAAAAAAAAAAGAAGAAGAAACACATAGCCCATTATTTTCCACCACTATAGTATTTCATTAACTGACTTTGGGTAAACCGTAAAAAAAATGAAGGATATAAGTCCATTCACAATGGACTTTTGTAAGTCCATTTCTCAAAATCTCCTGGCAAATACTTACTGGGTTGTATGTAATGTTATGGAAATGTCAAGAATAGCACCAAGACAGAGCAGAGTATAGTGAGCAGGGGAAGGAAAGTGCGAGTGAAGACAGAATCCTTTAAATACTCAATTCTAGGAATTCTATGCTTTTTTAAGGATAAGTTGTGCTAAATTATAACATCAGTGTTAATATATCACAGTTCAACTTTAACATGTTTTAAAGTGAGATTCTAGAGCAGGTAGGACCAGATTCCATATTTCTTATGTCATAGCAAGAAGCAAAAAAACATTTTCAGGTTTCAAAATGCTGCTAGACCTCCTTAGCTTAGCTAACTGAACAACATTTAAACAGTGAACCTCTTTATAGTTACCTGGTTTGATGAACAAACAACATCTTGAAGTAGTTGGAGAAAGAAGCAAGGACCGATTTGTGTGCCTTGAAGTAGACATCACCAATGGCAACTGTGCAGTCACACAGGAAACCAAACTCTCTCTGAGCGTTTAGTTGCTGCAGCAGAATAAGTCCATGGTTGGCCAAATCCATTTTTTCACACTCTGAAAAGCAAATGACTTCAATGTAAAACTCAACAGTAGATGCACCAGTAGATGTCTCTTAACAGATATTTTCCTCTTAATATCCCTATGTCACGCTTTAGTAACACCTCTTAATCGCAAGCTGCTGTGTAAATGACATTTTACATGTAGGTGAGGATCTCTGTTTCCTGATGGGCAGTGCGATTCACAAAGGTGCAAGGCATTTGCTGAGGCTTCAAGAGCAAAGCAGAGCCAGGACTAAAAGAGTTCTGAAAAGGCATGGGGAGGGGACTTGGATACAGAAACATAAATAGCTAAAGCAGAGGAAGAAATATTAATAAGTAGTAAACCCACCCATTTGTAATAGGAAGAACAAAGTATTTTGGCTGCAACTCATCTGTTCAAACAGGAAAAATACATTTCCCGTCTGGTATCAGTCACTCTCACCTAAGTGGGTGGGAGAGACAAGAGCAGAACCCAATAAAAGCCAAGTTAGATACTTTCAACCTGAATTTTCAGTGTCTCTGTATGTCTTTTACCTAAAAGTTATGTATCCCTGCATCTGAATCCAAACCCAACATTAAATAACTTAGCATTTCTTATGGTCCTGGGAAATACCAGATACACACCTGAGTCTTCCCAGGCTGAAACAATGAATTCATTCTTGGCATGGGCAAGCCCTCTGGACTATTAGAGTGGGAGGGGCCAATCTTTTCACTCAACAACTATTTATTTATTTATTGAGATCAGCTCCAACAGCATTTTGTAAGGAGCCTGCATGCTGGAGTGCCTTATGCTTACCTAGCAAATCAAGAAACCCAAGGGGTGAGAGGTGTGGTTCTGTTCATCGCTGGCCATCAGCACAAGGTAAGATAACCAACAGTGGAATGTGGCACCAACCTCAGCCCCCCTACACCAGGGCTTCTGCAGCCCCCCAGCACTTCCGTGTACCAGCTGCTGCAGGCTGCCCTCAAACAGCTACCTAAGAGCAAGGAACTTTTTTCTCAAGGATTTGAGGGTATCCTTGGAAGCAGTAATTGATAACTTTGGGAAAAAAATAGCCAGGGAAACACAACAGGGCAGTTGCATGTGGTTGGATGAATGAATATACAGCTAGTACGATCAACAAGTAGATATAAACTTAACCAAAACTAATAGAGCTTTGGGCAGAAAAAGTGAAAGTATGAAGTAATGCAGGGCTTTACATGGCCACGTAAAACAGAAAGAGAAGTCAACAGAACACCTGGGCATGTTATGCTCAGAACAGTGCACGTGCTCTATGAACAGAAAAGAAAGGTAAGGTGAAACCAGGATGAGTGGATCAAAGCAGTAGAATTACAAAAAAATCTTGGGTTTTTTCCCCTCCAAATTTAATAGGAAGTTACCAAAATTTTAGGAAGGTACTAACAGCTTGTTTCTTCTACACAGCAAGAGTGTGGCTTTTTGGAAAAGAGAATTAAAAGTGTATTTCCTATATGCCAATATGTTTAGTCATTAGAGAAACAACTATTTCTATTTGCTGTCAAGTGAAGAATGCCCTTGTATTTAAACCAAAAACCAGGCTGACCAAATGCATTCCTTTGCATTCACATGAGATCTGAACTCGTTTGAGTCAGGAGTGCAAGGGCAGAGAAATAAATAACGTTTAAGATACAGTTGATTATTTTCTTACAGTTAACAAGGGAAAAAGATCAGCTTCCAGCTCTTTTCAGGTCCATCCTCTCCTCCCTACATTACTGTTCGGATAATTATGTTTGTATGAAGAATATGCTAAAATACTCTCCCTCTCTCCAAAAGAGGGAATACTTGCTGTCAGCAATAGCAAAAACCTTGTTAATTGTTATTTAATCCTGCAAGATGCTCCGTGCAGGTGGACTTTGTGATGTTTCAGAAAACGCACCAGGTTGATTTTTTTTTTTTTGTAGCTTTAATTGAGATTACTCTGTGTGCACTTCATCTTTTAATTCATCAGTGTTGAGTCTGGTTTATAGTTGGACAGCAAAGCTTGTGAGGCAGAGCAAGCCATCGATGGTGAGGGAACTCCAGACAGAAAGGCATTATTTCTAGTTACTATCTTCCTAAATTTGTTTAGCTTATAGTTTCACCCTTACACTGCAGTCACTGTGGCAGTTGTAGCTGTTACCCTTCAGAGACCCCAACTAGTCTTTTCACAAAACGATACAGTGTTCATACACGCGTGCAACACTACATTTTTGTGCGCATTTAGGAGATATTTAAATGCTTTAAACTGAAAGCACTAGATGAACTACACTGCAATATATGGTGGAGGAAAAGAGTGAAGAAAGCGCTTTGTCTCTTTCACATACATATAACACGCAGTATGCTATAGGTATGCATATGTTCAGGAGCTTTATCCCTTGCTAAATAAAATTAACACCAGCAAGGCTGTGTTCCAGCATCGACCGGCTCAACAGCCGTGTTCAACAGCTCTTACAGGGCCGGTCCTTCCACCGCACGGCGGGCAGGCTGGCCCGGCCCAGCTCTACCCACACTTCGGAAATCACCCAGCTGGCTCGACGGTCCGTGAGAAACCACGCGAGCCAGAGGCCTTTCCGAACACGCGCCTTTATTTCCGACACCGGAAAGCCAAAGCCGGTGAGCACGACAGTCACGGGAGCGATCGAGGCAGAGCCGGCACCGCACCACGCCGGCGGGGGGAACGGCCCGAGGAGGTGCGGCCGCGCGGACAGGAAACAGCCGCTCAGGAGCGGCCCGGCGCCTCCCGGCCCGTCCGCACGCACCTCCCCGGACACCGAACCTCCCACCAAGCCCCCGCCGCCCCTTCCGCTTCGGCGGCAGAGGGCACCAGCCCCGCGCACACCGCCCGGCAGTCCCCGCGCCTCCGGAGCAGCGGCGGCCGCGCACCCGCGCTGGAGCCCGGCCCGGCCCCGCCCGCCACAACGGGACCGCGCGCGCGCGCGCCGGCAGCGGGGGAGGAGGGAAAGAGAGGGAGCGCGCGCCGCTCGAGCGCTCCTGCTGCCTGCCGGGGCCGTGGCGCGCGGCGGGGCGTGGCCTGCCGCCCGCCCTCTCCCCCGCCTCCCTCCTCTCCGGAGTCGCGCTCGGCCGCTGTGGCGCAGGTGACGCCGCCCTCCTATTGGCCGCCGGGGCGGAAGGCCGGGAGACCGCGCGCCGCTCTCACTGGCTGCGCCCCACCCCTCCTCCTTTCTCTCCGCC
>WKFP01014378.1:2475553-2509158 GCA_011057875.1 Pterocles orientalis
CGGCCCGGCCCATCCCCCCCCGGGGCCGTGTCCCGGATGGAGCCGCCCGGCCCGGCCGGGGTTTGTCAGGAGGCCAGGCAGCCCCGGCGGCGCCAGGCGCGGCCCTCCTCCTCCTCCGCGCCCCCCTCGGCCCGCCCGGACCCCGCGGCCGAGCGCCCCTCGCACACAATGAGGAGGTAGGGCCGAGCAGGCCCCGCCGCGTCCCCGCGCCCGCCCGCCGCCGCCTCCAGCCCGGGCCGCGGCCGGTGCGGCGGGGCCCGGTACACGTGCGGGCGTCGCCGGGAGTTCCCCGCGAGGCGCGGCGCTGCCGGTGCTTACCTGGGGGGCGCGGGCCGCCGAGGCGCCTGGTGCCGCGCGGGCCGCCGCCGTCTCCGCGCCCAGCAGCAGCAGCGGCAACAACGGAGTCAGCGCGGCGGCGGCGGCGGCTTTTCCTGTCCGGTTACGTTAGGGTCACATGACCGAGAGCGGAGCACAGAGGCTGCAGCGAGGAGCCCCCGCCGGGGGGGAGGGGAGGCGGCGAGCGCTGTGGCGGCAGCAGCAGGAGCCACCCAGCCCCCGCCCGCCCCTCCCTCCCGCGCCCACCGCGGGCCGCACCGGCGGGACCGGTCCTCCCGGGCCTCCCCCCCCCGGCCCAAAGCCTCCGCCCCCGGCGGAGCGGGGTGCGGGTCCCGCGGCGGGCGGCGCTGCCCCTTTAAAACTCGCGGGGGTGGAGGCGGGTGCAGCCCCCCCTCCCCGCGCCGCTCGCTGCCGGGCGGGGGCGGCCCCGGCGCCGCACGGGTCTGCGGATAACGGCCCGGGCCGGGCGCTGGCGGCTCCTCGGCGGGCCCGGTTCGGGGCCGCGGCAGCGTGCGGGGATGGGACGGGGCGGAGCTGTGCTCGCCGCCGCTTTCCCGGCGCTCCGCCGCGGTGTGGGCCGCCCGCCGCCAGCGCTGCCGGTGCCTCGGGGGGCTCGGGGCGGGCGGTGCTTGGCGGTCCAGCGAGGCTCGGGGTGGCGGGCGGGGGCTGCCCTCGCGTTCCCCTCCCGCTCTCCCGGGAGAAGTGGCGGGCGCAGGTGCGTCCCCCGGTTTCTGGGCCGACGGGGACCCGGGGGACAAACCGGCGGCTGTGGGAGCGGAGTATCCCGGGGCCGTCGGGCTCGAGCTTTGTCAGCCGGTGCCTTGGTCCGGCTGGCTTCTCCCCAGGTGTCTGTATTTAGAGTCGGGGCTTCGCTGGGCGCCCCGGCGCGGGGAGGCGGCGGGGCCGCGCCGGCGGAGCTGTCGGGTGGGAGGTGATGGGTTCACTTGTCAAAAAGAGTGATGCAGAGTACGAACGTGGAAACTTGGGTTTGCTTTTTGTCCGTTGAGGTGGACAAGTTATTTGAAGTGGGTATTTTTAACTTGTTTTTTTTTAATGGGGGGACAAAGCGGTCTTCCGTAAAAATCCCATCTGCAGCTTTGCACAAGGGCAGATTTGCTTGCAGTGGAGTGTGGAGGGAAGGTGGCTGTAGCCAGGCTTCATTTCATCCAATTCATGTAGAATTCATGTGTGCTTATAAAATGGCATAAGTAAATCACTGACAGACGCTGTGATACATGAAAAAATTGTCGGTCTTGCAAAAGTTATTAACTCGGTCGTTAGCATGGAGTGGGGTGGCTGTCTTCAGCTAGAGGCCAGGAGGGCCCCGAAGAAATGGAAGGGTGAGCCCTGCGCTGGGCTTGAGCGCGATTTCGAGTCAGAGAATGGCCTGGGCACGGCTCGGATCTGCACCTGCTTGTAAGGTGACATCTGCTCACGGGAGCAGTGGTGCGGACAAAACTGTTTTCAGAGAGAAACTTTGTTGTTGAAAACCTTGCGGGAAGATATTTGTCCAGCAGTAGTTGAAGAGGGTTCCTTTGCACCCCCTGCTCCTGCTATCATTATCCTGTTCTTCAGGAACAGCGTATGCTGCAATGTCAATGATTTGAGTTAGGTCCAGATTATTGTTACCTTTTTTAAGGTACCTATCTAAGCAGGCTTTTAGGGGGTTAGCTGTAGCTGGGATGACATTTCCACAGTGTTTGAATAAGATGAGCTATGGAAAAAAGGCTGAAACTCTTTTAATTTAGTGTCTTGGCAGCAGGTGTGTTGAGGAGGGGAGGAGGAGTCTTGGATCTTGTCTGGTTTGTACACCAACAGATAATTGCAGTTATCTCAGGCTATTGTATTTACAGCATCGGAGCTGATCAGGGGCTGGACCAGTTTCACATGAGTCTGACTCTGCCATCTCCCACTGAAGTTAATGAAAGTCTTGATAGACACTGCTTGAGTCTGTTTGCATTATATACCTCATGAATATTAGTTTATTTCTCAAAGTTAAGCTGCACCTGAAAACTAACTAGTTAAGTCCTTAAAAAAAAACAACCCCAAAACTCGACAGCTTATTTTTAATGTTAGTGGAGCTGAAAGCTGATAGTCTGCTGTTGTTGCAGTGCTTTGAATACAGCAGCTGAACAGAGCTGCGCCATTAGGACCTGCCTGGAGTGTCTGTGATGTGCTGAACTACAACAGGTGCGTTTGTAACCGCTCTCCCAGTCCTGCTATGCGAGCACAGGGCACAAGTTTATAGTGTGTGTTTAACCAGTTGCTCCCTGGCACTTTTTTCTCTTGCATTTCAGCTCTTCAGACTAAATACAAAGTAAAGAGAGTAGATGGACATTTGAACTCAAGTCACTTCGTAGTGGATGATTTGTCTCATTCGCGTGGAAGATGATGAAAGTGATATAATTTTTAATTAAATTGAGTGGGCTACTTAGGAAAACCAGTGTGTTTCTGGCAGATATCTGGTGGGCTGTTTTTTCTCTTCTATGTTTGCTTGAGTACTTTGTGTTGGCATTCGTGTGGGATTCTCCTCTGTGCTATCTCTGAAACTGGAGAAAAATTAATTTAGTTATGTTTGGTGGGTTTTTTTTATTAATAGCTCATAATACAGCTATAAAGCACCTTTGTTTGGACCGCAATGCTTTAATCCAGCAATAATGCAATTCTTAATTTAAAAGTATCCCGTCTGATTCAAGGCCATTGGAATCTGCACAAAGATTTTTGTGTTGAGTTTAACTGCTGAACTTCCCATCTTCAGTGCTGACTTAGACTTGAGACGTATCATCTGTGTCGCAGGGAGCGATAAGCAGTTCGTTTGTTGCATTTTGGAGACCTGACTTAAGATGGGAACCTAAAATTTTACTTCCATCTCATCTGTGGTTTCTTTTGACAGTTACAATCCATGCAGTGGAAATTGTAATTAAAATGTATCCTTGCCTCATTAAGTGGTATTATTGTGCTTTTAGATTTTATATGCTGGTTTTTTTTCCCCCTGAGCTTCTTGAGGTACTTGTTTAGGATTTCTTTCCTAGTTTTATGCCTTTTTGAGAGGACTGTTCAGACTGATTAAGATACTGCCACACACCAGAGAGCATTCTTAGTTGTGTTGCTGTTGATGATAGGATCAGTCCCTAGGTTTTTAGTTTTGCTTTGGTCTGTGCTTACACAGATTAAAGGCAGAATTTTGTCTGGTAAGATCATATTTTGCATTGTAAATGAGCATACTGCTGATGATTTAGTTGTTAATAGGATGACAAAGGTGTCTGCTAATCTGAGTAAAAATTCACTTGAGCAATGGGAGGAACTTGATCAGACCCAAGTCCTGTTGGAGTGTCTTTTTGGTAGAGTTCAGTTGAAATCTGGTGTGGAATAGCAGAATTTTTTTTTATCATTATAGCCAAAACCTTAACAGCTCAAGTGATGTTAATCAGGCTCAAAGCGCTGAGATTTTCAGTGAGTTTTCAAATTTCTCAGCATTTTTTAAAGCTTGGAGAGCAGAGTCCCTGTCCTGAAGAGCCCATTGCTCTGCTGCAGCCGTGGGGAGCTGGGAGCTGCAGGTGCTGGGCAGCGGGCGGGAACCCTTCCCCAGAGGTGTGGGGCACCGCTTCCACGCTGGTACAACTGTGGTAAAACGTGAGTTTATGTCAATGGTGTAAACCTGTTCTATTAGCACAGCTGTCATTTCTAACACTTCCACTTCTGATTTATGTTGGTGAGAAGGCTCGGTGGGAAGCATGACAGCTGCAATAGCGTCTCGCTGGATGAGTAAATATTGCACCTCTGACAGTCTCCAACCTTTTCATCCAGGGCTGTATCCCCTTTCCCTGTTAGAATTTTTCATGCACTTGGTCCAAATCTTGATTGGCTTTCACACAGCATTGGGAACACGAAGCACGTAAAAGCGATTCCCAGGAAAAACCCTGATGTACGGGCACAGCCACGGCTGCGGAACAGCTCTGCTTTTTCTTGCCTTGGCTTCCTTGGCATGGGGAGGCGGCTGGGGGTATGTTGGTGACGGGTCAGTGGTCAGCCCCCAGGTAGATCTGAGCTTTCACAGTTTTGTTGTGAATAGGTCTGGCTGTCCTAGAGGGGAAGGAGAACTGTGGTGTGTAAGGCACTTTTTGTGTAGGCTGTAAAAGGTGAAAAAATGAAGAGATGTATCTCTGCCATTCTGTAGGCTAAGCTGATTTTTGGGATCGATATGTGAATTAGGAATTGTTTCTACACTTGGTGAACAAAGCTTTGCTAACACCTACTGAGTAACTGCAATGTAGACTTGGAAAGAAAAACATCCTTCTGTTAGTACAGCCTATGTCGTGTGTTGTCTAAGGAGATGATTTAACTGCATGTGTAGAATTTTTCTTGTTAAGAGTCTCCATCAGGAATTGTAATTGTAAACAAACTGACAGGGTTTCTGCAGCATAGATGAGCCCTCTGCCTTCTGGCTTTGCCTTGGTCCCAGTCAGCCTGTAACCTGGGCCTTGCCCGCTTCTAACTGGGAAAGTTCAAACGTGACTATGCACTCTTGGCTGGAGTGATATGTTTAGTGGAGCGTGACTGTAAAGGTACAGTCATACAGGTACTTGCATGTTTGGTTTTCCTTAGAAAAAAGCATTCAAACTGCAACTGTACAGAGTGCATGTGTACAGCCCGTGCAGCTGAGGTGTTCTGTAGAGAAGAAAGCTCTCGGTGCAAGTGTTGATGCCATGTTCACATTGCCGGGTACTATCATCTAAGCGGTGACTTTAAGCTCATGGAATAATCAGTTTTGAATTAATAGAGAGTTCATCAGCATTGACTCAAGCTCAGTTAAGAAAGTGTTAACAAGTATTTGGGAGGCAGCAGTGAATTATCAGTTACCATTGTTCAGTAGTCACATTTCAGCAGTTTGGAAAATGTATTTCTTGAATGGCTGGAGCTTAAAGATGGACACAAATGGGCAAATAAATGAGTAGTAACAGAAAAATGGTGATACTAGCTGTAGCTGCGATGCCTTCAACGGTTCAACACAGAGTGAAGGAAGAAAATGCTTGTCCTTGTTTTAAGTTTGTTTAATAAAGTTTCTGTAAAGAATCAGAAATGGGGGTGGTCATCATGCTGCATGTGTGAGGAGAGGGTATTTTTTGTTCTTTTTCCCTGGTGTGACTAGGTCTGCCCAACTCTTACTCTCTCCAAAACTTTGGTAGAGGACCCCAAACTGTTGCAATCACTTAGTTTTCTGAGAGTCAGCCACCCAGAAGTGCAGAGTACACAGGTGATGTCAAGAAACAGGCCACTGGCAGGCACTTCGTGGGATCGGGAGAAACAGGCGACCTCATACAGTGTACAGCTTTGGCAAAATAATTTGCTAAGGCTTTGCTTTCCTGCCGATTGTAGAGAGTCACAGTCTCTCCTTTTCTCAGCTGGGGCTATACACATTTCAAGACACTTTTTTCCCCTCCTAGATAGTTAAGACAGATAGTTAAGTTTTCCTCCAAGATGACAAGTGTTTTGGGCTGTGGTTTTGGTTTTTAAACTCCGTGCATATCGCTTACTGTATCTGAGTACCTCAGACTTTGCATTTTTGGTAGTTGTCATGCTAGTATCTTAACGCAGTCTGTAGACAAGGATAATGAGACTCCTGGCAAATGTTAAATGCTGTCTGGTGAAGGAAGGTAGGACATCACAGATCAGTAGATTCCGGTCTGTAGGCTTTCCTTGATGGCCTAGGGAAAGTGATTGAGAAGAGTAAATGGCAAACCCAGTACAACAGTCATTGCCTCTTGCAATTTCTAAATTGATTTGCACATGAGGGGTCCATAACTTGGGAAAGGTTCATCACAACCATTATCACAGAATCGTAAAATCATAGGATGGTGTGGGTTGGAAGGGACCTTAATCTAGTTCCAAGCCCCCTGCCATGGGCAGGGACACCTTCCACCTCTTTCAGCCTGCTGGTCACGCTGGTTTTGATGCAGCCCAGGACACGGTTGGTTTCTGGGCTGCAAGCGCACACTGCCGGCTCATGTTCAGCTTCTCATCTACCAACACCCCCCAGTCCTCTTCAGGGCTGTTCTCAATCCATTCTCTTCCACTCCTGTATTCCAGCAGGCTTTTTTCCCCCTCTTAACTATGGTATCTCAGAGGGGCTCCCACCATCACTGATGGGCTCTGCCTTGGCCAGAGGTGGGTATGACTTGGAGCTGGGGAAGCTTCCAGCAGCTTCTCAAAGGAGCCATCCCTGCACCCTAAACCTCCGCTACCAAAACCCCACCACACAAACCCAATACAAAAAAGTTAAAATTTTGGAGTTCTGGATATACCAGGACTCCTCTCTGGTTTTCCTCATATATTCTCTATTTATTGCTATTGTATCCTTATACTTTTTTTCCCCCAGGTGACCTTACTGGTTAGAAAAGACCCGTTTCGGTGAAGACTCGAACAGTGCAAGCTGTGTGGTGAGGATGGTGTGAAAGTGTGTGGTGGATGAGGCAGATGAAAGTCGGGTGTGTTCTCACAGCTAAGGCAGTTTTGTGTTGCTCTGGAACTGGAGTCTCATCTTGCCTCTGCCGTGGACCTTCCTCCTGGTCAGGCTGTGCATCCACTTGCACAGGCTCCCCGTGAGACCTCCAGGTTCACGGAGAAACAAAGATTGCAGGCGGGAAGAGTTTTCTGAGTGCTGGCTGGTCACAGGAGGGCTCTGCTCTCTGTGTATACCGTGCTGTGAAAGCTTCGTTAGGTTCTTGACACACTCAGCTCTTCCCAGCTTGGTCCTGGCTCTCTCTGTGTCATACTGTGAGAATATCTCACTTTGGAACAAATCGTTCTTGGAACAAAAATTCCTAGTATTTTGATGCAGCTGCCACTGGGTACATTGTGGAAAAGATGGATACAGAGTTTGAATGTACAGGGAACGCTTACCTGAAGCTGCAGAACTGTGAACAGCCCACTGGGCACAGTAAATGGGGCGGGAGGAAGAGTGTCATTTTATGGCCGTGGTTTTACGTGCTGATAAACACTCATTTACGGTTCCAAAAGTAACCGTGCTTCTCTTGTTCTGAGGTGTTTGTCTTGGTAACTCTCAAATACAGTTCCAAGACAGAACACTTGAGATAACCAAGCCTCGACACTTTATGCTTTTAAAGAGCATCTAGGAGTCCTCAAACGACTCTGTTAAAACCACTTTTCCTGATGGACGCAGTTGGCCTGCAAATTTACATTTTAGCAACTTAGCTGAAATACCGAAACATTAAATGTGAGATGAATGAGAACTTAAGTTCCTGAGCATGTGTTACACTCCAATGTGGGAAAAAAGCCTATTTGTCTAAAGGGTTGAAAGATGTTGGCTAGAAACATTACAATAAAAATGTAACCTAATTCTCTGTTCCTGGAATTAAGCAGTGCTTGGTAAGTTCTGCTGCTGCATGAAGGATCTGATGTACAATTTCAGTAATGGCCCCGGGTAAGTCCGATCAGAGCTGAGGAGCTGCTATGCAGGGCACTATCAGACTCTGCCACCAGGCTTTTCTGCTGACCAGTTCACTTCCCTGAGTGGGGCCAGTGGTTCCGACCTTCTCAGCAGTTCAGAGCAGTGGCTGTTGAGCTGTTTGAGAACCAGGACCTCCAGGTTTCTGAGGAGAAAGCCTACTCTTCAGACAAGCTGCTGATTCTTCAGAGGCTCCAGTGGCGCTGGGAACATAATTTATGGCAAAGGATGGGTTTGTAGTCAGATGTTGTTCCTAGCTCTGCCCGAGCCTATTGTCTTCCCCATGTATGTGTCTGATGTGCTCAACAGGAGTCCAGGATCACTCCTGGAAACAGTTTTCAGGTGAAGAGAGAACAGTAAGCTACTGAAAACATAATCACACTTCTAGCCTGAATTTAGTCATTGTGGCTCGTTAATCATGCTTCAGGAGTTTTTAACAAAATTGTTAGGTTATGTTACTGAAGCAGTACACTGGACTAACCTGACTTTGAAAAAGGTGATAGAATAGCAGTTGTGTATTAGTTCCTGAAAACATATTTAGAAAGAGAAGCTGCTGGGGAAAGAAATCCCCTTGTCCTCTCATAAGGGATAACATTCTGGAGGTTGCTGTCTACAGACCTGTAGACTAGGAATAGATCAAAACAGAACAACACTCTTACCTTAAAGGATAATCGAAACCTCTTACCCTCTACTAATTTACTCCTTGCAGCTTGTACTGGTAAGAGTCGGGTAATATGATAAGGTGGACAGTCTAATAATAGAGAAATTCTGTGAACCTTACTTTAGTTTCTCATTCTGCTACAGCTTCCTGTGACCTCAAATGAAGTTCAACTAGTTCCCCTTTCATATAAATACCCTCTAAATACATGTGTGCTCACCTTTTTTGCGATAGGGTGGAACATAACATTAAACACACCTGCCAGATATATTAAAATAGTGCCAGGTGACTTAAGAAGAACAAATAGTAATACTGTTTCCAAGCTTGTTTCTTGGAAATTAGTCATCCTTGGGACAGTATCGGGGCTCTCTAAGAAGCAGCTGGGGAAAATGAGGGAAAATTTCATCATCAGTCAAAAATGCAGGAAGTAGCTAAGTACCCAGCATCTTCTTAACTCTCGAGGGGACAAGGCAGTCGAGTCCTTTACCAAATTAACACAGTCAGCACAGAAGGGATCCATCGTTCTGTCCTTGCTTATTACGGAGACAAAGCTAAATCTCTCCCTGCATCACTGCTGCATGCATCTGGGCCTACTCCCTGGAAAACTTCCCCTAAATATGTCAGTAGTATCTCAGCTTTACACTTGCACATCCATAGATTAAGACTTCTCTAACATCACTAGTACAGCAAATGGGAATAATGTTCACAGACTGATTCCTTTTTTTTTTTTTTAATAGAAGATGTACATATTTATCAAAAGACACAATTCCACTGTTTTCCAGAAGCATATGATGGACAGGAATTTTCTGGGCAATAGGGTCTTTATGGATTTGTCAGTTTTCTTCTTCCTGAGTTTATTCTGTCGTCAGAAAACTAACCTTGCAAGTTCAAACAGAACCTGTGGAATAGCAAACACATTGATATGAATTTTTGTTTGATTTAATAATCCTTAAAATAGCTTATACTGTAAACAAGATAATCTGAAAAATAACTGTAGCTGCAATTAAAAAGCTAATTGCAAAAAACTGAAGACTGATTCCCTTGTACAGTACATTAATAAAATAATCTTGATTCTCAAATTATGAAGTATATAAACTGCACTTGTTATTACATTTTCAGAGTGCCAGTGGAAAAAAACCCCACCAACCTCTATGGTGATGAGTATTACTATCATCCACTCAAGGCGCAGAGCGTGCTTTTCATTCAGGTGATTTCGCATGAGGTCTGTCAGCTCCATGCAGTGCTGAAGCTTCTCATTCATTACCTGCAAGAGATTCCAAGTATGTGGCAAATCTGGATTCCGTGAAGGGAAGAAGATCACTAAATAAAGGAACACAACCCACAGAAGGGTTCACTGAACAAAACTAGAAAGGTGTCGATACTCTTCTGTGAAAGAATAAAACATGAAGGCAACATGCACAAGCAACAGAAGTTTCAATATAAATGAGTCTGTTAGGTTCACAAAAATAATAGAGATTTAGATATGTATCTGCAGGTATTAAACTGCTCTGGGAGCTTACTGGAATGCCTCAAAAATAACTAAATAAGGCTGCTGAACCACCAGAAGCAGCAGTTTTCACGCTGCTTATTCTGGTTCAGGAGTAAGCATTATGTTGCCCTACAATGAACTGACCTGAATGGTCATGCAGTAAGAAAGAAGACTGCTTCAAATCTGAGTTTGTTTTCCTGCACGCATTTCCGAACAAGAATTAAGGCTCTTCTTCTGGTAACTATCTAAAGCCTAATTCAGTGGCTCAGGAAATATGCAATCCAGCCATGTGAGGCAGGGCTGTTAACCTAAACTGGGTGAAAGATGCGAGTGGATTAAGAGCATGTGGAAAAAGGGATAGTGTATAGGATCCTGTTAGTCTTCATTCAGTTTCTACAATTAAAGCAAGCTGCCAAAGACAGCTGATCCGAGTGTGGAAAATTCTCGTAGCGGTAAGATACCTACCTTAACTCTGCGATTAATGTTGAGAAACTGGCAAGTCTTGTCATAAAGCTCTTCCAGTTTTTCTCTATCCCAGTAGAAGTCGGGTGTTATTAGCAGGTCTGAACTCAGATTTATACGGTGTCTGAAAAGAATGGGTACTACGGTAGTTCAAAGTTCCTTTTGGTGAATATAGGAGCAAATAGCTACACAGCAGTTAAACACGAAAATTTTCCCATAATTTTAAGTAAAATATGAAAAGAATCTCCTTTAATAAAAAACCAAATTGTAGTGATGGTTTAAAATTGGTCACATCTCCTGAAACTTTTCTAAGAATGCTGTACTGTGTAACAGTTTTGAGAATAAATGACTTTTGCCTTATGGCAACATCGCCTCCTCAACTTGCCACCTTCCTTAACTTTTGGTATCTGCAGAGAAGTCCTTGACTGTGCTGAAGCTGAAGAAGTACATGAGTTAACATTACTGAGGAGGTCCTTAACAGCTTGTTTGTACCTCAGAACTCTTAGGGCGACTGGTGCTGCATGCTGGCTATGTGAGCAGAGCACACCTTTCAGAACCAGGCTACTGTCTCAACATTATAAAGGCTTAGAGCTAAAATCTCCCACCCTCAATATACTGCTCACACAAATCTTTGGACACTTAGAACATCATTGTTCATTACTGAACAGTCCTTCAAGTAGAGATATGAAATCCAGTGTTTAAAATAGGAATTGCTTTTCTAATTTGCCTCTTTATTCACTGATTTTGAGTTATTTTTTTTAAAGAGTGTGTAATGCTCTGTATTCCCAATGGTCATATTTAACTTGGGGGGGGGAACCCCACATTAAATTGATACAGCGTAGCAGTGTTTTCTGTGTAAGTCAAGGGAAGAACAGAACTCACAGAAAAGTTGCACTAACTCTAGGCTGTAGTTAACAATTCTACCTTCCCGTCCTTCCTCCCGGTATTCTTTGCATACTCTAGGATCGACTATAATTACTGGTTACGAGACATGCACTGTTGGACCCAGGGAGGGAAAGGGGGGTGGAATTAGGCCTTTTAAAATATGCTGCTTAATGCCTGTCTATAGTTGCCAGTGGAGAGATGGTGGGCCAGTGTGTCCTCTAACATAATAGCCCACCGAGTCTCCAGCCAAAAGAAGGCTGAAGGAATTCCCCCTGCCCCATCCTGCCGTGTTTAGTGTGTATTCTGGTCTTTGTACCATGCACAACTTAATTTTTAATTTCTGTGTAATAAGTCTTGGGTGTAACCAAAAAAGTTACCTTAATGCAAAGAGTTCTCCAATTTTCTGCATTACATCTGCATGTGACAGTTTTATCTTCCTTCGTGACTTCAGTATCTGCAAAGTAACAAGTTTTTTGCTGCTTATCAGGTAGCACAGATTGGAAGTTAAGAAGTCTGGAGTTCTACAGCCTGGAGTATCTATACGAGTTAAAATCTGAATGCATATCACACTTACTAACATTTGAGTTTTGTTTACTTAGTGCCTTGCTTACCTAGCTTTATAAGAATCTCATCATGCACCTGTTCATCCAGGTTTTTCAACAAATCACTGAGTACACCACCAGTATCAATACAAAATCCTGGAGCATTTTCTATGAATGATTTCCTGAACAAAAGATAATTTGTTTTTTTTTTCTTCCTACTATTGTTATTTTTACATCATTACAGTGTTCTTTTACCTTGCCACTACTTAGCATTTTTATAGACTTTTTCCTTACAACAATATATTACCATTTATTTCCTTCATTAAAACAAAATAAAAATTATATTTTCTCTTTTGAACCCTACAAATCTCATTTTTGTATGTCACATCGTATGGACGTTGTACTTTAACTAAGTCTCATGAACAGCTGTGGTTTAAGTAATTCACTCAAACTCTTCATTATATTCAAGTTAGAGCGCATTACTTTCAGCCCAAGCTGCCACAAACTCTTTGGCCAAGGTTTTAAATGCTGCTTGTCCTGTTACACATACATGTTCAACAGTGGCTAGTGACAGTAGCACAACATGAGAAACATCATTCCAATGCAGAACCCCATTCCCAACCCTTGAAATACCGATGATTTCTTGTCCTGCCATTTTGCAGGTGTTCCGTAAGGTGTTAAGCATTCAATTGTTTTTTCCATATCCTCAGCTGTGTCTGGACTATGTTTTATAAAGCACAGGAAAAAAGGAGGAGGGGAGAGGCAAAACAAGACCTCACCTCAGGAATTGACTGGATAGATTCCACAAAGTTATCCAGTAACGATTCCCAAATAGCCAGCTTTACTGCAACACAGAAGCGACAAAGGAGTACACTGTGAGAAGTGTATATGCTTTTTGGTAATCATAACTTCAAATCTGCCAACGTGCTGCCTCAAGACACATTGATATATACAAACATTATTTGCAGCGAGTTACCATTACTATTATACAATCAATGTTCGTACATCTACAGACAAATCTGGGTGGCACACTGACAGAGCTCTGCATTCAGAACCACCTTCAACTCGGCTCTCTTCTCCCAGAGATCAGTTCAGACCTTGGAGAGTTTTTCCTTCAGATCCAAAGTTGTATTTAAGTGCTCTACCGTGTACGCAAAGTCTTTGCAAACTACATTACAAGGAGGCTGGAGATGAGCCGTGCTGAAGGCAGGCTGACTTTGTGTGGTGCCACTCAAGAGTCTCCACTGCATTTCTAGTGCCCTGCAGAACTCTCATTCTCCACTGCTCCCTTATACTTGACGCAGCATGCTCAGACCATGGAGAGTTAGCTTGTACAGACACGCCACCTGCGCCTGTTGAAGCTAAATTCAAACTTAAACAATCTTCCCATTTTGTTTTTAGGTGAACAGACTGTTCACTGAAGATAAAACTTCTCTTCTATGGAAGCAGTTCAGCACAGGCAATGGCAACACAAATTCTCCTATGCCTCAGCTTGAGCCTGGAAAGATGTTTCTAAAAGAAGATGACAGAACTCAGGCCTTTGTTCTTTTGCCTGCAGATTTCCAAGACTAGAATGAAGTAGTAACAGATCAAAAATTCACCCTCATCACTCAGAAAAAAAAAGTATCAGGGAAGATGTAATTGTCAAAATGAACTCTCTTGTGGTAGTAATCAATAGCATCATCTAGTTAGGACATTGATGGTAAATCCAATGCCGAGCGTTTTTCACCCTCTTTTTTGAATATAGAGGCCTAATCCAAGACAATGACTTACATGACATTTAATTTAGCCCCTGAAAAATTATTTTTAGGTTGGTTTCTGCTGTGTCATAAATTTGACTTGGACTAGACTTGCATCTTTTATTTTTATTGAACATTATTGAGCTGTTTTCCTTTATGATGTGCATGTCTCACACTAACATAAATTGCTACAAATTATCTGCTGGGAATAAATCACTTTCTCCATTCTATGTGACACCACTCTTCCATGCAGTGGCTTTATGAACAGGAAAACTATAGAGAACTAAAGGCTTTTTTTTCTCAATAGCTCTTCTTTCGACAGTCAAAAACCATTTAGTTATGCTGTACTCCTTGATCAAACAGTGTATCACTTCAAAAACATGTATTCTGTTTAAAGGTGCACTTCCCCAAATACTACAGGAATCCTGTAATTGACCTTAAAAGCAGCAGGGGCAGAGACACCAGATTTCCTTTAAAGGTCTTTTCAAGGATGGCCATACTGCTGCTCGCTTCTACTCCCACGTTCTACCTCATTTGAGGTCTGAAGCAGCAGAGATATCTATTTTCTCAAGCAGCAGCAGCACTGCTGAGCCTGACTTCTTCCCAGGACCTCCCACTGCCTCCTGACAGAAGTACTGCCTATGGCACACAGCCATGGCTAATGAGCTTGGAAAACATTATCTGTGACTCTGGGCCACATCTCTGATACTGATACACCTCCCCAGCTGGAAATCACTTCTTTAGCTGGCATCTAGCTTTTTCTGTTAGAGGAAATAATGTCAGGATCAATTACCTAAGATTACTGCCAGGTTTCTAATACTGGATTGTACAGTCGCTGCTATCCTAGAATAGGATATTCTCAAGGGTGGGGAATTGGATGCTCAACAGATTGTTGATCTTTTGCAAAGTATGTTTCTTAATGTGCTTTCTTAATCTTTAAAGACAATTTACATCAAATAATTCCAATTTACAGAAAACAAGGTCAAAGCTTTGAAAACAAATCCTCCCACTGAAGCACAATAAATCTTTACAGTTTGCCTAAACCAGATACTGAGTCTTCTCCAACTTGTCACTGTCCAAGTCCCAATTATAATGACATTTCACAAAATATGTACCATAGGCTGATATTACAAACAATATTAACTTACCAGAAAGACAAAGGGCATTTGAAAAGGCAAATTTTTGCAGAACAACTTCATCACTATCCAGCTCAGAATTTAACAAGATTTCTCCTTTATGAAGCTTTGACTGACCTCTGTTAAAACAGGATTGAAGCATCTTCATTGATTAAGCTACTAGCTAAGGCACATTTAAACAACAGTCGAAAATGCAAGGAAGGTTGGTTATTTGTTTATATAAAACACACCCTATCTATATGGATATCATCCCCATCCTTACATTTTACTCTTGTTCAACCTGACAATGACCAAAACAAATCACCGAAAATTAGTTCCTCAGTCTAAGACTAGTATTATGGCCAAATTTTCTAGGTTTAAAATGAAACTGCTGCAAGCTATGATGTTAACTACAGCATTACTATATACACACAGATAATTCAGAGTAAGCAGGATGCTGGCCTCTCTCTTGCTCTCTATCTCCTGAATTACCTTTCTGTTTTCCTTCTGTCACTTTCAGAAACATCTCTCCCTCTCTGCTATGATGTTACTTTCCCTGAAGCCTCTACTGCATAGGGGTCCAGCAGCAAAGAAAAGAGGGCATGAGAGTCCTCCAATTTATCCTGTCAACCAGCTATGAAATTCGCACAAACACAATGGAATATGTCAGGTATCACAAATTACACAACTGGACAGCACATGCAGTTTTCAAATGGCCAGGAAAAACAAAAAACCCCCCTGCTGTCCTCTTATCGGGTTACCTTAAATATGCTCAACCTCACTATCTCAGCTCCTAGTGTTACGGTGTCCTGTCTAGGGGTTATTTTTTGGTGCTGTTGGAAAATTACAGATAATTTTTATCATAATTTACATTGAGAAATATTTCAGTAGAGCTCATTTGCTCCCTGTGATGAAGGAACATTATTTAACAAGGCAACACAACTTGCCAAGTTTATCACTCCACAGTATTCAAGTTATCACTTTCCTAGGAAGTGAAGCATGTGCAGAATTACATCTTTATATATGAACCTAGAGGGCACTTAGGAAAGCTTATGCAGAAAATCCTCTTTAAATTAGATTTGTCTCAATAATTCATGTTTATTTTTTTCTACAAGGTACATAGTTTCTGTTTGGGATTACTGAAGAACATGTTCAGTTGTGTGGGCACGGAGTTTCATAATTTACAAAATCTAGCACATAACCAAGTCGCAAAGGCCATTACTTGCAAGTTTAGCAGTTAAGCAAAATTTGCCAATTTATATTTACTGTCTTCTCCTTTCCTTATTTTATTCATTTGAAAAAGAGTTTGGAAAAGTATATTTTTTTTCTAGCCGCTTTTATTAGAATTTGTTTTAGATGTCTATCAGCTTTTATATCAAGAGTGCTTGAAGATACTTACTCTCCTATTCTATAGTTAATCTCTTCATTCTCCCAATGGACTAGTGCAACTTCATATGGCTGAATTTCATGCCGTTCTAGCATTCGCATGATATTCTTCATCTAAGAAAAAGACAATTGCTTACACAGGAACAGTTGGTATACTATCACTCCACAAAGATCTAGCATATAATAGGTTCATTAATGCAACTTTCATGCTGAAGTTATTTAAATAACAATGAATAGGTGTGCTAAATAACAAAGTGATTATTAACAGTTTACTTCTGAAGCTACCTGTAGCTGTGTGGAAGAATTTGTGGCTACGAACAATTGCAACGAATCTGTGTCATTTAATGTCTGCATATATAAAACAGGGTAAGGGTTAACCACAGCAGCAGTGAAGACAACGTGGACATATTCAGTATCATAACAATGAGCTGGACAAGATTTTGGCAGATGTCTGAGTGTGGGAATGAATCTTTAGGATAAGTACATCAGGTGGCTGTTTCTGCCAAAATTACTATTTTGCTGCTAAAATCAATAGTTTTGTTTGAGCTACCAAAGGTTGGGTTATACTACAGAAATCCTTTACCACAACTCTGTAAAAATAGTTTCAGCTACCCACATTCAACCCTGTAAAACAGTTAAATGTGCAATTTTACTTGAAGAAGTAATCTCATTGTTGTTTTATTCCCAAGCACACTAAAACCTGATGCAGGAAGAAAGAGCCCTTTTCTCTCACAAAACTTTCTCCTGACATCTGACTTAGGATCCCTCATTTGTTCCCTTCTATGTGGTACAAGGCTCTCCTCAAGAATCACTCTGCAATTAGAACAAATTCTGAACCAAAAAGCCACTCACCTACAGATTTTTAAAAGGCACTTAGTTATACAACAGCTAGTTATAAAAACCAAACCAACACAACACACTTGATGCCTAGATTCTTTAAAAAGGCGATCTTCTACAAAGTCATACTTAAAACACTCTCTCTGAAATAACAGACAATAGTTAAACTTTTAATGCAGAACCGTATGCTGGTAAATTGTTCATTAAGTATACTCTTCAGGTTAAGTACTCTCAAAAAAAAATCTGTTGGATCACCTTCAAGAGGGATTTTCTTTGCAGTCCTAGCTTTCTTCATTACTTTCAAGAATTTTGGTGATACTATCTATGTAAGACATGATACACTTTTCATTAAAAAACCCCTCCAATCCTACAGCTGCAACTGCTTGTTCCATAATCCCCAATTTCATATTAGCATGACTAGTACTTGCCATATATTCCAAGAATTCCGGTAAAAAAGATTATGAAAAATTATTTTCATTTTTTAAGTAAGGAAGTGTCTGCTGTTTAGTCCAGTCACCTTGGCCGACCACCTATGCTATGCCCAGGGACAGTTCAGCAATGCAAACCCCAGAGTTAATAGCCAACCCATAATGCAGCATGCCAGACTTCAGGAGTGTGTTCACTCGGATCCAGGTACTCTAGCTGGCTTTGTGAAGCCGTTACTGATACAGTAATTATGCTGTTAATAGACTAACAGTCCCTTCCAGAACTACAACCAGCTCAGCTTCCCAGGGCCAGTACAGAGCAAGATTTAACAAAGCTTCACAGACCGTAACTGATCCTGTGAAATTCATGCGTCCTGTAACATGCATACTTCCAAAGTTCTTCCATTGCTCTGGATAATGAGAAATTTTATTTCAGTGGCAGCTTTCTTTTATCTGTTCAGAGTAATACAAAGTCTTTCACTGACATGAGTTTCATCCTAGGCCCAGCCTAATTTTATAGAAGGGACTACCTGTGACATAGTGCATTTAACGAGAAGAAATTATCTGGATTCACTAAATGCAAACTCTTGCTATTACAAGCAGTCACACAATTTCCTTTTAAAAAAACAGATGAAACTCCATCTCAAAGCTAGTTTTGCTTTTTGCCCTTGCTATTTCTGGTGGGGAAGTTGGTGCACAGCCTCCCTACTCAGGTATTTGAAAATGGTTATTATACATTTTAAGTTTCTATTTGTAACCAGTGATTCTTTACGTTCTGTTTTAATGAATTACTTTCAGTTTCTATTTTACAGACCAGTTGTGTTTATTTTATTTTGGTTTCAGTTCATTAAAACGTGCATAAAAATATGCTCCTCTATGATTACTATGATTTCAGTAAGAAAAAAGTGGCAGTTTTCCTCTTCTTTTATAAAGAAAGCCAGGAAGGGACCAACTAAAGTTACTAGCATTGACAAGAAAAACGTGGTATCAGATTTTCAAAGGTACTTAAGCATGTACAACTAAACAAGATTTTTCAGAGTACTCTGGTGGGTAGAGGTGTTCAGCTCATAAAAATTACAGGAGTTAGTCAGCTAGTCTTCAGTAATACCTGTGAATCAGTAGCGTAGTTACAGCCATAGCATCTTAAGTGTGCTACAGGCAAGGTCTGAAGGGAGAACTAGTATCTTTTTGTAGGCCAGCTGATATACTGACACCCCCCAAAACAGACAGGAAATCAGGAACATTTCAGGTCTGAAACAGAAAAAGGGAACTTGAATCCAGAAATTGTTCACATCTGGAAACAACTGCTCTGTATTTTCATTTACCTTCATGAAAACCTTCCTGGGAACTTCTGGGCATCCCAATATCATCTACTTAACACACCGTTTAATTTCACATACTCTGCCTACAGATAAGATCAATACTTTTTCTCTTTGTATCTAGAATCCAGTTTTACCTAACCACAGTAATAAAAATCAGTGTATTAAATTTTTTTAAAATAACTATAAATGCTTGTGGCATACTCCTCTTGGTTAGCAAAGAGCACCAAATTATCATAAGGGCTATGTCATTTCAATATCAACACATTTTAACAATTATACCAACCAACAAAAAAAATCTTCCTTCAGGAAAATTGCTAACTGGTAGAAACACAAAACAATATTAAGAAGTTGCTTACAAATTTTTTCTCTTTCAAAGTCATCCAAATTTATGCTTTGAATAGTTTTGACTTAAATGGCTCTGGAGTGATCTTTTTCTTCCAGCACATTTTCTTTTATATTAGTGCCTTTCAAACAACCATTCACAGTTTGATTTTTCTGATCTACTTCAAGATGCAGAGCAGCAAGAATTTTCTTTTTGTCAGTTTCACTAAAGTTTCAGATTTTTGTCCTTAAGTAGGAAAATGTTAGCCACTTTGTATGTTACATATATATTTACTCATTTTGTGCAGAAAGTCACATTTCAAAGGTGATATACCAGCAACCCCCACACTGGAGGACAGCAGTAGGCAAGCACTTGCACTCATTAGGAGAAGAATCGTCCTTTTCCTTCAGGGAGATAGATACTCAAGCTCCCAAACAAAGCCCAAGCATGCTGGGCTTTGTGGGACTGACAAAACATCCACTTATGACGTGTTAACAAATGGTTTTGCTTTACTTACACTTTTCTCTTCCACATTCCAAAACACAACAGCCCCTTCCCTGTGAATTCAAGGAAAAACTGAGGTGTAATACTGTTTTAAATATATTTCAGTGCCACTCAAATTGCTGAGCGGCAATTTTTGTCAAAGTGAATCACAAAGCTTAATACTACCTTCACAGAACTACACAGTAGTTGCTTTTTAACCGTACTTTAATGAAAAAACATGAGAAGATAAGTTATTTAATAATTTAAATAATTCTTTTTTTTGTCCAACTGATTGGACAGTTATTCCATGAGTTTCATGAGGTACTATGATGCAATGATCTAGCAAGCTGCACTACTTCTTTCACACCATTGCTATTAATAAAATAACGTTTTGGGCATGATTTATAACTTACCTGAAGAAAAATATAATGCCAGGATCATCCTCTTTTGCAGATTTCTCAGTACCAATCACCAAAACGTTTGCAGCATCTGAAAAATTTGAAGAATTATTCAAACTTCTGGGCATGATAGCTATAAGCATATAATTCCAGTTTAACAATTCCATGCTAACACATCAGCCAGTCCCGTACTTTATTTTTCTGATGGAAATGCTTGCTAGGAAACAACCACAATATCAAACTACACTGCTTCTCTGAAGTGTCACACTCAAGACAGACTCAGCCGCTGTGTCGACCTTCACCGGAATCTTTAGTTAATGAAATGTAACAGTTTTGAAAAACAAGAGACTTATGGGAAAACTGATGCAGGGTATACTAAATAACCAGGAACAGGATACAGAACTGGAAACTATGGAAGTTTGCCCACAGTTGTAGAAAAATTACCATTCAAATCTGCTTGCCCTGAAGTTCTTTCTCTTTTCTATACAATAAGGAACTAATCTGCACTCAAATTTTTCTGACTTTGCTTTGACAGTCAAAAACTTGAAAGTGCATACCCGCAAGACAGGAGAGGATACATCTGCATTCTCCTTTGGATCAGAAGTGTGCTTTTGAGATAAATTTTCCAGCCACACTCAATTTGCCACACTTCTGATGTGTACTGTAGAACAGGGGCAGAGTACGCAAACTGGATTTCTTTTTGCATTAAATTAAACTGAAAGAGGAGCTCCAAAAATGCACCTGTGGTACTCCAAACCACTAATGGGCATTTGTTACAAAGGACTTGACCATTCTGCTGTGAGTAGAATGCTCCAAAACTTAGAAAATGTGGATGCTGGGTTCTCAAAACAGGGTTTAGTTTTTTCCCTACAGGTCTGCTGCACTTTTATACTCATTGATGTAGATAAAAGTTTTAGAAGTCCTGATGTGGTTTTGACCAAAAAAAGTTTACTTTCCAGCATGACTCATTTTGTTGCAGAACTAGTGGAAGCTAGAGCAGCAAAACCCAGCAAAACCCCCTATCTTTATTACAAAGTGAGACTCCACAAAGAGGAATTTGCAGGGCCTAGCACCTAAACCTTAAGAAGTTCAAACCTTTCACAGAAAGATCAGAAGTCAAGTCACAGTGTCACATTCAGCCTCTGCTGGATGTACAAATTCCACTCTCTGCTCTACTGCTCAAGCAGTCGAGGCCAGACTAAGGCAGCAGAGAGAGATGTCTAAGTATCGGATATTCTTTTGCTAATACCTGAATTGAGACCACACAGCTGGTCTGGATGAACTGTTTAAAGACTTTTCTTTCACTTGCCATTCCAGTTCAGAAACACATAATTTGATGAGTCACTAGAGCAAGTTTTGTGTGTGAAGTTTGAGTATACCTTGGAAGAAACATTTGTCTGCATTTTCTCATTTGCCTTTTCAAATATCACCCTTATCTTAATTTATCCACTCCAGCTACAACATAACACAATTGAAAAGAATTTGGTCCACTGTAAGCGGAGGTACAAGATCTGCCTCTGAAATATTTTTAAAGAGGTCAAAACCAAGAACAATACTTAGAAAGACCACTACAAAGAAACAACCCACACAATAATTGGTGATTTAGATTTCTACGTGCTAATGTTTTTCTGATTTTCCAAGATTCAATGCTGGAGTTGGCAACCAACCACTGCTACATGCACAAGCCAACCACCACAACACATCAGATCTGCTGCACAATCCAACATCCTTTCATCATTCCTTCCTCCAAACTTTTTGATAGAGTATCTATTGTGAGGAGTCAAAAACACATCATGAAAAAATGAGAGAACTGGCAAAATTCACCCTCCCAGGGTAAAATACCAGCAACAGCAACATTTGCCTTACAACAATTCACAGTCACTTTGGGGACTGTACGAAGTTTCTATCTCAAAGCTATTAAATCAGTGTTTTTTTTAATACAAAGAAACTACAAAGGAACGTGAAGACTATACAGCACCTTGTCTTCCCATGTTCATCTTTCTGAGCAAGATGATCATTAGGAAATCTTGTGTTTAAAAGAGACCCACCAGAGTATAATTGCACTTGGATTACTGTTTGAGAGGCAGCAAGATATCTAATAAATACTATCTGTCACTCCCTTAGCTTCATATAATCTGTTCATTCAAAGGAAAAAAAAAAGGCATTCTACTGCCAACATATGAAAATCACAGCTGTTCCAGGGCATAAGTTTCCTCCAGCTATAAAAAGCTCCATTTGTTTTTCTCTTATAGTATATATTTCAACTATTTCTAAGCCATACTTTCCCAAGTCTTCAGAGACACTTTGTATGGAAACGAGAACCAATTATTTTGCTGAAGCCTAGCTAAGCGAAGCATTTAACAATTGCTAGGATGTATTTGGCCCAATTAAAATAAAAATATCAACTGCCTTCTCTTTACTAGAACTAAGCATTTATGTGTATGTCTTTTCCATGTCACTTGGTTAGCAAGACTTCTATTGCATGCCTTCCTCTCCAACCCTCAGTGATTACTTTAATGCATTAATAGATACATTAATAGAAGTGGGGGTACAGAAAGAAGAGGCAATACTTCAAATTACAAAATTGTTTTGACAGCTGAAACACCACAGTATCACATAACTGAAAGATTAATCTGATCTTTCAATACTTTTTGTGTAACTGTAATTTTGGTAAAACTTATCATAGGGTAACAGCAAATGCTGGTTACATTGCTGTTCTGAAGTTTAGTTGTGGGTTTAAGAAAATGGAATTTTTAAGCAAAGCAATATTTTTATAGGCAGGATGATATATTCCAGGTTATTACCAGAATAAGAGTACATGAAATTACAAAAATTTTATACCTCACCCATATTTAAACTCCCAAGGTGTAGCATTGCTTTTAATATGTTTCAAAAATCTACCTCTAGGCAAACTTGTTATTTCAACATATCCATGTGAAGTCAGGTCATGACACAGATTACCAAGATGATATTCATCTGCTGTTGCAAAGGCTGTGCACTGCATCAGATTCTGTGCCAAAGGAATAAAGATCTGAGTTAGGGAAAGGCTGAAGCAAGATGTTAATAATACAATTGTTTGCCTTAAATTTATCATGAGTGACATTTTTAATTTCTTCACTCTTTTCTATGGTATCATTGCCACGCTGTCCACCTGATGTACAAATACTCATGAGATTACTTGCTCCCTGTTAAGTGGGAAAGCAAATCACAGACCAGGTGACATGGGTAAGTCACATTAAAAAACTCTGGGATAGAGTGTCATAGTTTTGACCCTGGCTAGCCTCCAAACCCACAACAACTGCTTGCTCACCCTCCTCCCTTCCACGGATAGGGGAGAGAATTAAAGGGGTAAAGGGAAAAGAGACTCATGGGTTGAGATAAGAACAATTTAATAACTAAACTACAATAATATTGAAAACAATAATAATGATAATAAGAATAGTAATATATACAAATGAGTGATAACACAGTGATACTGCTTACCACCTGATGACCAAGGCTCAGCCTATTCCTGGCTACTAATCTCAGAGCAGGGAGAGTCTCAAAACCACAGTCCCAGAACAGAGATACGGTCCAAGAGACATAGAAGGCCCTAAGAGAGGGGTGACCCAGAGCAAGTCAGATCCTCATCTATATACTGGGCATGACGTGCATGATATGGAATAGACCACTGGCCAATGTGGGTCTCAATCCTAAATCTAAGGTTAAATCCCAGGCTAGTAATTGGGGCTGTGCTCTCTCCCTGCTTCTCCTGACCCTGGAGACACCGGCCCAGCAGAGAAGCTGAAAAGTCCTTGACTGACCTGGCAGCAACTATAACCATGAGTATGTTATCAGCCTCCTCACCACAAATTCAAAACACAGCTTCTCATTACCTACTATGAAGAAAGTTAACTGCGTTCTAGCCGAAACTAGGACACAGAGCCACAAAGTGAACCCTTCTTTCCTGAATGCCAATCAAATGCTTTAACAGTAGAGCTACACTTGCTACTGCTCTCCCATCCTATAGTTTATGACATAGTTGGCTGACCACCAAAATCACCCCCAATACTAGCTTTAAGATCTCTATTTTAAAGATAAATGGCATTCAACTATCCCAGCTTGTTTATCAAGCAGCAGCTTGAACTGCAAACAGCATGTTCTTCCAAGCACAAAGCTCACTGCCCAGGTAACCCCCAGGGTACGGCCCGCAGCACCGCAGAACAAAGCCACACATCTTCTGGGCCAGTTGTAGGTGGAACAGATCTTCTGTGTCACACGAGACGAATCTTGCACTAACAACACGGTCTCAACTGACACCACAGTCGAACAGTATACAACAGCTAGAGTTTGTCTCAGTATTCTACAACTGTCAATAACTGAGATGCCATACTGAAACAAATGACTGGAGAAATGATACTGACTTGCAGTGAGACTGACTCATACATGGCAAAGAAATGAGAAAGTCATCTGTGCAAAGATTTTCTTGATTAATCAAAAAAGTTACAATAAACTGATTTACAAATTCTACTACTCATTTTAAGTGGATTTCTTTGTTCTGATACCATGTATGTCCCATGATAATGTTTTTCAGTACAATGTAGTGGAATATATCCAAAAAATAATGTGTCTTATTGTGGATCAGTCACTTTCCAGCTTTTTGTAACTAATACAAATGGGGATGTAACTAACAACAAATGAACAAAAGAACTGTACTCATCTGCAAGCATTTATACCCACAATACAATTCAACTTAAAATACAAAATATATTCTTGCAGCACTCGTACACTATCAAACAGCAAGGCTTAAAAAATGTTCTACTCCTTTTGGGGGCCCATCACCAGTCATCAGAATCACGGCCACAAATTGAAACCTTCTTTTCTTTTTCGTGTTAACATTCTGTTATCATTTCCAAAGCTTTGCTTACACACCATAATTAGTGATCACTACCAGAAAATAAACTTTTTGTAGGGATATTTCCCTAACTGCGCCACGAGGCTGAGTTAATAGTGGAAGAGAATTGTGTTTTCAGTTCCCTTGCTGCAGTGCCTTTGAAAAGTTGCGCTATCACAATTTGTCTGTATAAATCCATTTTCAATTTCTAAACTGCCAATGCAAATGATATACTTCAGATTATTCCAGAAAGCTCTGGTTATCAGAAATACACAAGCTCTGCCATGAAACTCTTCTGTCAAGAGTTGAGTAAACTCTTACCTTCTCGCTAGTACATAATCTGAAAATCTCTATCCTGCTCTATGCTTCTCCTGTGCTACTGCTCCTTTCAAGGGAGACGCACTACAGGGCAGACTTTCTGTCTTACTGCTGCAATTTTAGTTTCAACAAAGACTTTACATTTAGTTAGAGTCGGAAGTTTTCTGCTAAGACTACTGATGCCTGAAACAGCATTTTGGATACACACTCATTTGGATTTTTTTTACAATACAGTGTTTCACTCAAATTTTTACGAAAATCTTGTTTGATGCGAACACTTGAATTGGGTGTAATCTGAGATTAAGACACCTAAAATATGTGTCCACAGGCACTCTAGATATCTAAGCTCCCACAATATCTGGTGGAGATATAGCCAAAATGTCTATACTCTAAGGAGTGATTCAGCTAATCCTAAACCACATGTGTTAACTGGCCGATCAGCTGTGCTTTCTTCTATGTCACTTTCACATGCTAACTTCAAAAAAAAGAAAATACAAGATCTGTACTGGTGCTACAAAAAAACTCCAGCAACTCATCACCCTCTTCCTTTCTGCCTACAGCTGGGGCTTCATTGAGATTCTATTCAGAGCACCACAACAGCTATCCTTAGGATCAGCCATCCTAAGTACCTCAACAACATTTTCCATATCATCATGCCCCCAACAACTACACAGGCTCATGGAACCATAATTCTCCTTAGCCCATCCTTTCCACTTTAAACATACAAAACATTTTAAGAGAAAAAACCTGTAGGATGAACTTAGAACTCCACATCACCATAAGAATCAGTCTTTTTCTTAAGGATAGTAAATACTACATCTTCACTTCATTTTCAAGCTTTTTTTAGACTATGTGGCTATAGCATTAAAAATTAGATCAGAGGCTTTTCATTCCATCAGACCTTATGAGATAACTAAACTGAGGAGTGAGTAGTACTACTCACTGATGGACTGACTAAACCAGTTAACTGCTTTCAAGTAACTCCTCCATCTACCCTGAAAAACTGGTCTTACAACCATCTATCATTGCTGGTGCTCAGCACTCTGCCTGCAAACAACACATGAAGACCAGTGCTGGGGAGGGCTGGGAAGGACCTTCTCATTCACGGGACTATTCTGCAAAAGGAAGGTATCAACTGTCAGGCCCTCCCAGGCAGAACACACCAGAGATCCTTGGGGTTCATGTGAGAACCTTAGGAGTGAACCCAGAGCTAGTGTCTCAAAGGGAATAAGACACAGCAGCATTCCCCTAGGTAAGTGCCCCGGTAATAGGGCCTGCGTTACTGGTGGGCTCTTGGTTACCTCCACACATGCACAGGAAAGCAAAATCAGCTTTTCAGTGAAACCAGGATTTAGAGAAAACTGACAGCGTGCTGAAAAAAACCTCAAGGATTCTCCATTTGTGCAATTTCTATTAGACACCTTGCAGAAATCTACATAACTATAAAGAAATACACAAAATAGGTAAAAAAAAAAAAAGCTTATTCCAAAATACTGCCAGCCTGCAGTCAAGGCGACAGCCTGTCCATACCCCTGTAGATGGGGCTATGTACCTGACTAAACCACATGGGGTCTATATAAAAATAGCAAATGTTTCTGTTAGGTCCGAGTTTATGTGATTTCTGGCACAGCGCTTTGCCATGTGGAAGCTTCCTCAGAAAGTACATTATTATTTCAGTATTATTTCAGGTAGGATTTTCTCAGTTTCTCCACAATTGAAGAAAGGAAAAATAGTAGTGCATATTACTTGCATGCATATATATGAAACCGTCAAACAAAGAAACTGTTTGCATTCTGTGCTGCCATTTAAAAGCCTTGAGAATCTAGAAAAATTGTCACTTCAATTCACCCAACAACAAAAAGAAGAAACCTCTGAATGTAATGTCATAGCATGAATAACAAGCTTGGAACATTACATAGTGTTCTAGGACTAATATTCTTCACTTTCTTTTTCCAAAGCGATGGGAAAATTCATGTGGGAAGTAAATTATCTATAATGGAGTCTTTATGTTACACTAAAGCATACTCCTGCTCATCATACAAAATATTAAACAGAAGCTTAGATGACAAGAAAGCAAGCATTAAAGCTTCAGTTTCTGTGCTCACATTGAACAGATCATGTAACAGACATTTTGCAATGTGGAAGCTATTTTGAAAAGTGCAATACTTGTTTCAGTCTTATCTGTATAACTATTTTATTAAGAATACCCTGGAATGCAGTTCTTGCAGCCTGAGGAAAACACTAACACTTCTGACACCATGATTTTCCTTGGAGATCTTATGTTCAAGTATGGTTAAGATCTGTTTTGGCTACTGTTGAGGCTTGCAAAGAACTACCTTAAGGAGAAATAGCCACAAACACGCACTGTTCCACTGAAACATATTTCATTTTATCTGAAACAGTTTGTTGCTGCAGTTACTCTCTAAACCTATGAGTCTGGAGATCAGGGTGCTATTTCCACACATGGAATAATCTTCCTCGAGTAACACAGCCTACGTCTGCACCTCAGCTTCCCATCTGAAATTTAATCTGAATATAAACTTTATGCTGTTTACTTTCATCTCGATTTCTGTTTGAGCAAGGCCTTAAAATGGTAGAATTTGACCAGCAACGATACCTAGGGAAAGGTAAGTTATTCTGAAAGCTGGAATTCTTTCCGTTTCTTAATATTAAATGTGATTTGAGAGCACTGGTTAAAATTATTTTTAATGGATTTTTGTCTTTCTACTTTAATAACCACTTATCTTCCCTCTACTTTTGTTTACCCATTGCTAGTAAAAATCCAATTTATCTTCAAAATACCAGACACTAGTTTGTATCAAGCGTGATTCTGTTTGTAGAGTTCCAACACTAGGGTAAATAATGAAATCCTCCTCACCAAATACAGATGCTAATTTCATTAAAATGTTAATCTAAACATAAATTTGAATCCAAATTAAATTGATGAAGATCCCTTAACGTTATACTGACTGTAGATTTTGTACTTTACCTCCATGTCTGACAGTAGTGGCTGGTTAGTTCTGGATGGCTGCTTTGTCCTTGGTGCCTTCGGTGGCCTCTTAACCGGCTGGGTACTGTGTTTTGGAATAATTTTACCAGCTGATAAAACCGAGTAAAATCTTGATGAGATGTTCCCAAGCTTCTTCATAAGCTCTAAATCGAGCTTGTAGTTTTCCATCATTGCCACACCAAAACGTTTCCAGGATGGAAAAAAACCCTCCCCACTCTGACAGTTAACATTTTTTCTCAAAGCCGATACATTTCCTTGGAGCAACTGCCAATTCTTGACTTGCACACATCGACTTGTCAAAAAAGGCGATGCAGTTTTCTGAGCATACAAATTCCAAGACTTTGCTGTTCTGTGAGCTGTTCTGTCAACTTCATTATGCAGCTTCAGTAGCAGACGTCCAGTTTTATTAAAGCTCTGGCACTGGCATATTGTTGTTAAAACGTGGAAAGATCTAGTCTGAAGGTGCAGAAGTTTCAGTCTCATTGCTTCCCTCAGAACTGTATTTAAAACAAACAGAATCATCCATCAAGCCTTTGGAAAGAAATAATATTATTTTCCCCTTTATTTACAGGGTGACCCACACTCCTTCTGCATATGTTAGTACTCCTAAGCACATAAACATTGGGGGGATTAAACAGCTTTTTTTCAGTGCTCTGAAAATACTCCAATTAAGATGAAAACACATTATTTGAGCTGTGTGCTTGCAACATATGGTGAAAAAGTAGAATTGGTCGCTACGTCAATATGTAAGCAGGCATCTTTTCCCTCTGTTGCTCACTGTGTAGCAGCCTGTGCTCCCAATAACCCCACAGATAAAACTACCTTAAAGAGGACATCAGACTCCACAAATCATTATTTTATACATAATAAAATCAACAATTAAATTACTATAAGCTTATAGGGGAATGTCACCTGTGGAATACACACATTGACCAGCACCAGCTGAAACTGCTGTACTGCAAACAGCCAAGCACAGATCCAGCTCTGTTAGTTGGTCACGAACCGAGCCAGGGCTGAGTCAATCAGGTTACACTCTTCATCCTGCTAGTACATACTTGTGTGACAGGGACTGCAAGGCCTGCTTGCAGATCTACCTGTACTGATGGAAACGCGACAGCATCCTTGTTCTGTTATTCCAGAATAAGAGCAAGTTTGTTATATTTATGCTATGTTGTATGAGCTAATCAAATAAACTTTAGAAGTATTCACAGACAGTAGACTGAATACCCCAATGGGCGTGCTTCACTTGCTGAAAAAGTGTCAAGTCCCTGCATCCACGTCCCTCATCACACATAATCCATCTGCAGCAAGTTATTAACAACAACAAAAAGTCATTAAGTTGTATGGTTTGAAACAAAATGCCAATTTCAGAAAATTTTTCAAAAGTTGTGTAAAGAAGGATCTTCAGCACCACCCATACAATTACAATAATAGTTCAAATATGCTTTTTCTTTTGAGAACAAATAATTATGTGCCAACTGGAACAAGCCCTCCATTCTGTCAAGGACATCTAGATGCTAGCACAATTCATGCACAAATTAAAACAAAACAAATAATACTCTGACATAACTTAATCGGAGTACATTAATTCTGGTGAAAAAAGCATACAATTCTACAAAAAAAAAATAAAGGACACAAAACACCTTTAGGCTACCACAGAATAAGTAACTGACAGTGGGCACCATTTAATATGCTCTTCGCTCGTAGCTTTTTGCCCAATTTGTAAGGCTGTTACCTGCATTCTTATTAAACTGATTATTACTTCAGTTTTAAACTTGTCCTGTATTTAAAAAGCAAGCCAGAAGACTCTGACCAAGACATGGCACATCCACCTCTTTAAAGGCCTGTGGATAATTGAGAGAAGTCTGGATAATCGAGAGAGTTGGAAAAAACTCAGTAACTGCAACCCAAAGTGGTCAAGTGCCAGGACAAGGGGAGAAGTCTATGGTAGTATGGAGTAACTAGAGGAAAGAGGCTCACAAATGTCAGGTGAACCCCTACTTTCCTAGCCAACAAAACCTTGTGTCAAATTACAGTGACCCCAAGGGTGATTTTCAACTGTACAGGCTTACAGCAAGTGACAAGGAACCAGTGGTTATGTAGACTAAATTTCATCAAGGAGCCTTAGTGCCAGATTGGTAGCAGCAGAGGCACGTAGCCAGGCAGTGTGGAGCTGGGAAATCCAAGAAATAAGCGGGGTAAAGAGCTATTACAAGACAGCCGATGCCATCTCCGAGCAGCAGAAACAAATCAGCGATTTATTTCCCAACGTCTCTTTAATACAAGACACTCTTCATCGGTGCCCGCTGCCTTTCCAGCTGGGTGTCCGAGCTTACTGCGGCAGAGCCAGTAACATGTACCGGCCCTGGCCGACCCTCCCGCTCCTGCGGGTCCCACAGCGGCGAGACGCCCGGGCCTCACTCGCAGCCCCTGGCCGGCTGCCCCAGGGCCCCGCCAGCAGGGTGCTTCCCTCTCGCGGCCTCACTGCCGGCGCCCTCTGCCCCTTCCCGGCGCCAAGGAGGCCCCCGCCTCTCCCCTGAGGAAAACAATGGCGGCGGCAGCAGCCCCACCTCGCGAGCCCTCCTCCCTCCGCTCTGCGCGCGCGGCGGGGGCCGCCCCAGCTCCCACTGGCTGCCTGCCGGGGAGGGCGGGAAGCAGGGCGCCAGGGAGCCAATCGGGAGAAGAAGGCGCCCCGCCTGCGCAGGAAGAGCGAGCCCCGCAGCGCCCCCGCCCCAGGCGGCAGCCGAGCCATCCGTGCCCCGCCCCGCGGCTGCGCGCGGCTCCCGGGCGCCCCTGGCGGACGCGGGGAGAGCCACCGCCAGGCCCAGCGCCCCCCGGCCCCCCCCCGTTCCGCAGCGCTCGGCTTCCACCGTAGCTGCGACACCGCCGAGGAGCGCCGGGCCGGCTGCGGCGCCTCAGTACCTGCGTACGAGGCAGGGGAGCGGCCCGGCAGCCTTTCTGCTCCGGCGCCGGCAGGGGCAGTCGGGGGCGGAAGAAGGGATGCGGCAGGAAATTGCCCCCCTCCCGCCCGCGGTCCGGGCTCTTCCTCACCCCTCACACTGCCTCCCCCCGCTCGGCCTGCGGCTGTGCCCGCGGGTGGCGCGGGGCCTCCCCACTCGCGGCAGGGCCGCATCCGGCGGCAAGGGCGGGTGAGGCCGCCCCAGCTCGCCCACGCCGGCCCGCGGCCGCTGCGGCAGGCCCAGCCCGCAGGAGTCCGTGCCGCCGCCCCTCTCCAACCCCCGGAGGTCCCCGGGGGGGGGCTGCACAGCCCCCCTCCCCCAGCACAAGCTCCCGCGCGGCTTCGATCGGCGCCGGGAGCCGCCTCCTCGAGGCGCGCGCGCCCGCCCGCCCGCCGCCGCGGGAGCGGGGAGGCGGTTCCCGCCGCGCGCCAGTACTGACCTGGGGGAGGGGGCGAACCGCTCTCCGCCGCGCGAGCCGCGGCCCCGCCCACCGCCCGCCGAGCTCCGCTAGAGCGCGCGGGCCGCCAGGCCCCGCCCGCCCGGGCCGTCTCCGTGCCGCGCGGCGGGCGCGGCTGAGTCACCAGGAACGTCCGGCTGCCTCGCGTCACTTCCGGGGGGCGGCCCGCCGGCTCGCGGGGGCGGAGCAAAATGGCGGCAGTACCGGCGCTACCGGTCTCTCTCTCGGGCAGGTTTAAGGGGTCCGTCACGGCCTGGCGCGCTCGATACCGGCAGCGGGATGATAGGCAGGAGGGAGCTCAGGGACTGGCTAGTGTCCCCCGCCGGGGGGCGGCTGCTCTCAGGCACCGGGCCCCTCGGTCGGGCCTCCGGCATACCGGGAGGGCCAGGGCCGGCTCTCGGCCTACTCGTGTGGGCGGGGGCAGCGCCCGCGCCGCGCCGCGGATAGGCCCGCTTGGCTGGCGGCCTCGTGGCCGGGAGGTGGCGCTGTGGGTGCTGTGCCGCAGGCTCCGCGCCGCCGCAGGGTGCTCGGCTGTCCCCGCGGCTGTCCCCGCGGCTGTCCCTGCCCGTCTCTGGGCGGAGTGGGTCCGGGGGGTGCCGGCTGTGTCCCTGTTGCCTGTAGGTTTCTTTGGGCGCTCGGGTCAGTAGCGGGTAGCCGTTCATTTCCGAGTCCCTGGGACTGGGGCCCCGACTGACGGGACAGAAATCTTTAAATAAAAATAATTCTTCAAGCTCCTTGTAGGGCTGGTTGTGTTTTGCTTGTTGTTCTTCTCAAAAATAAGTAGCATTTGGAGGAAAAGTAAATCGAGTCTATAGTAGAGAGCAGCAAGTAGCATGGATTTAGTTGTGATACAAGATAAATGTTAAGCAGTTCTCTATGCTTTTGAGTTTCCTTGATTTTACATCGAGATAACAGCAATCAGAGAGTGTGTTTGAGCCTAGAGTTAACTGCAATTTTTACTCTTGGCAGGGCCACTTAGCGTTTTCTTTCTTTTTCTTCAAAAGTCAACTTAAGACTGACCAGTTTGAGATTTTTTTTAATTGACGTTAACTGCTTTAAAGGCATATGAACTTACTTTTAAGACCTTGCATTTATTTAAAAAAATCCATTTCATCATTTCCTCTCAATAATGAAATTTGTATCCTCTCCTTCTTAGATCCTTTGCATATTTTACAATTAAAGACAGACTGCCCCAGATCCTTACAAGAGTTATTGATACTCTACATCGACATAAAAATGAGTTCTTTGAAGAATATGGTGAGGTAAGAGATCTATTTTTGCCTGAGATTTCCCCCACCCCTAGGCCTTCAGACGCCTTTTCTGCCTTGTTTTTACTTGTTTCTTACTACAGTCTTTACTTGTCTGTCTTAATCTTGTTGTCTGGTTTTTTTTTAATAATCTCTTTCTTATAGCTCTATTTCCTTAATTTTCTAACTCACCTTTCTGCCTAACCTTTTTCTGATCTACCTGTTCTGCACCTGCTTTGGCTTCTCAGGTTTTTGTGTTGATGCAGTGTTTAATAGACAATGGCATCTTCTGACGATGGCAGTATTTCAATATTCTGTTGTCCTCTCATAAGTGAAAAGTCCAATCTAAAAAGAAGTCCTGTGAGTGATTCATTTTAGGATGTTGGGCAGAAAATGAGCTTCATTCACCAAAATGTGTTTGGCTGAATCGAGCTCTGATTTGCCAGGGACTTGTATTTCACAATTAAAACTTATCACTTCTTTCTTTCATGAAAATTGATCTGTGTCTCTACAGGAATAAATGTTCAGAATAGGAACTTTTATTCTCCACTTATTTCAGAAAGGTGTTGAAGCAGAGAAGAGAGCTATATCTTTACTCTCGAGATTGCGGAATGAGCTGCAAACAGACAAACCAGTGACCCGTTTAGAAGATGAGCTGCCTGATGCCACACTTTGGAACCGATACCTAGACTACCAACGAAATTTATCAAATGGAAATGGAGAACCGAGTTGGTTTCAGTCCCCCTGGTTATTTGTAGAGTGTTATATGTATCGAAGAATTCATGCAGCATTAGCACAGAGGTAAGTATTTTCTAGTGTGGTGTATTACTTTGCAAAATGTTATTCTTTCCCTTTTTTTTTTTTTTTTTTTTTTTT
>WKFP01014378.1:2518911-2531933 GCA_011057875.1 Pterocles orientalis
CACTTTAAAAAAAAAAAAAAAAAAAACAACCCAGAACTTGTGCAGCTGCAGAACTTGACGTGGGGTAAGCGAGTGCTTCAGCTGCAGCGCAGTGCAGTTCCGCTGAGCGTTACCCCTTGTCTGTGCAAGTCAAGGACAAAAGTTTTTTCTTATGAAGTGTTGCAGAAGGGAGTGTCTTTCGTGGAGCAGGAATTTACAGTTATCTAAGAATTTCTTCTTCCTTTGAAACTGGTTTGCTGGCTTTGATGGGAATTTAAAGGAGGCAGTTGAGGATATTGCTGAGAAGGATCAAACTCTTTTGTACTAAAGATATTATTAGAAAACTGGTAACAGTTTCCTGTTGCACTGGATAAACAATTTGTTAGTGTGAGAACAGCTCAGTATCTCCTTGATGGTTGAACATCAGTTTTGTAATTATGCTGTATTGTTATGAGACAAAATACAGAACTCTGGTGGTCTGTCACGACAAAATGAACTGCCGATGTGCTAAATGCAACTGCTTTGACCCGGTTACAAAGTTTTTGTCAGCACGGCTGAGTTACAGAGTTGACAGTAACCTGCTCCACGTTCTACCAACTTGAAGTCAAATGGTTTGTGAATGCTGCTTTCGTGACTTAGAAACACATTAGAAACGACATATTTATGAAATATGGGTTATAAATGGTAAATTAAACTACAGCACTAATCAGACTCAATTGTATATATATACCAACGCACTTAAATACATCTAAAATATTTGCCTTTCAGTGACTGTAGTAAAGTATAGTAAGTCTTATAGGAAAATTGCAAGAGCGTTGGCATTACATGATGGTTTCTTTTTGCATGTCTTAAGCTATTTTATTACAAAAGTAATTTAACTCTATTCAGCATTGGTAAAGTGAAAAAAGTAGACCAACTAGGGATTTGCAAAAATCCCTGCATAAGAACTTGATTTTGTCACATTTTTCTCCTAAATTTTGTCTTAGCAATTACCATTTTTATTGTTTTGAGACTAAACACATCAGCTCTTTCTTGTTACTCATTTTGGAAAAGCATCAGGGGAGATCCAAACCCCTTAATTTAGCCGTACAGGCAAAGGATGAAGTAAAACAAAAAACATATTATGTAGTAGTTACAGCAGGTGGTGTGTCTCTGTAACTGCTTTGAGATTACTGCTGTCTTTCGTAATAAGCACATTGATTATATTTAGATGCAAAGTGACCTCATCCTAACAGAGAAGAAAGATGAAAATGCTTTAACTGCTCCTTGTAGTAGTAGAGGGTAAGAAGTTGTTGTGGACTTTCACTGTGGACCGTTAATCAAGTTCTCAACTGGCCTCTCCAGTAGATGAACAACACCAGAGTGATTTTTATCTTCCAGTAATAGCTTTGAATGGTTACTGAGAAGGGAGGAGGGTAATGCTAAGCTCTACCCTTCTGAAAGGAATTCAGAAAATCTCTTTGGTAATTTATTTGAGCTGTTGGGAACACTTTAGTTAGTTTTACATGTTTCTGGAACAGTACACTAGTGCATAAAACTCCACAGACATATAAAAACAACAACAACAAAAAACTTTTCAGAATTGTGCTCACAAACTGCAAGTGACGAGTTACAGGCGAATCAGAGGCAAAGGAGGACTTCAATGAGTGGCAAGTGATCAAAAGTAATTAGATATTTCTGGCATTTTATATTGTGAAAGAGAAACCGACAGAACTGAAACGGTTTTGAAATGTTATTTGCAAATTTTGCTTTATGTTAATAAAGTATTAACATAGCCATTAAAATAACATTAATATTAATGTTATTAGCATAACATTATTAATAAAGCAATACAAGCATTTTGAGATCTCTGATAGGCAAACTGATCAAAGTATTATCTAGAAAGAAGTCAATTTTACCCAAAATATCAATAAAAGATGGTTCATTTGTGAACAGGATTTTTTTCCCCTAAGTGACTTTGATTCCCTGGATGCTGAAGCAGAATTTTCTTTTCTTTTTAAACCAATTTACACAAGATAGTTTTGAGAATGGCCTTGTTAGAAGACCTTTTGATTGTTTAATCAGAAAATTAATCTAGTTAGGCTATGAATGGCAACAAACTTTTAAAATTAATTTTCTAGCTGTAGTTAGAAAAGTTACAATCAAAACATAATGTTTAAGCTCCCTTTTCCAGCAATTCAGCCTATATACAATGAATTCCTCTTCATCCCCGTTGCCCTAAAGGGCACCATAGCCTCCCACAGATAAAATGGTGGGTTTGGGAACTAACATTTCCTTGTGATTTCTTAAGGAAATGAATTCTGCGTGGAAATTTTTGAACTGCACATTCTTCCCAGTACTTCTTGTTGGATGTTGTCTTCATTCTGGTTGCAGCAAATAATAATAATCAACCGTGCTGCTGCATCGTATTTTCAGAATTTGGAATAATTTTTACATACATGTACATCCCTGAATATTAATTTGTCTTAGGAAGAAATATTACAGATTGAGGATATCTCATTTTGTTTGTTTTCAGAATATGAACTGTTATGACGCTGGGATTTATAGAAATTATTGCATAGGCCAAGGAGTCCAACCAGTGTACTATGGCCTGTATAAATATACAGTAGTTACCTTAATATCTGAGGAGAAAAAAAAATGTAGTTCAGTTAAGTCAGATCATGTGCTTATTGCTCAGATTTTTTTTTTTTTTTTAATTTACCAGTGTAGAAGAGATGCAGGATAAAAGGAAAGATGAAATAAAAGCTTGGAGCGTGGAAAAACAGTGGCAAAAGGAGGTGATAACTGCACAAATTCTGGCTGTGCAGCTGAGCTGCTGAATGTAACCCAGAGAAGTTGAGGTCAGGATGTCTGTTTTGGTTAAATGAGGATTTGAGTATTGTGGAGGCTATCAAAGCTCATAGGCTGCTAGGGAAGCTTTCCTATAGTGTTCTGCTTTTGTGCCCTGCTTTTTTGATGGTAACCTGTGAGATTGTTTAGGAAAGCAGGTCTGTGAAAAGCTAATGTCGTGTGCCACCATATTGCAAATAATTTTCAACCTTTCTTTCCAGATTTGTTCTGTAGAAGCAAGGGAAGAACAGAGTCAATTAAAGTTCACGAGTTATTATTTTTGGTATGCGACCCCCGATGTGCTTAGGCACTTCAGAAAGGGGAAGAAGAAATCTCTGCCTGCAGTAGCGTCAGTCTGCTGTGGGCAAGAGGCAATTCATCGGCAAGTCACTTGGGGTAGTGGTCACTGCTTAAATGCTTACTCAGGGCTTTCTGTTTCCAGAGATACTTTTTATGTATATTTTGGGAAAGGGAGGTCAGTGACAGTGGTAGCAGCTTTTGCCAGGGTTGAAATAAGAAATGTAGCAGGATATAAAAGCAAAGCTGACAGACGCAGAATGGGAGTGACTTGAGCAACTGGTCAATTGCGAAGTATGTGGTGAGGTATAAAACTACTGAATGCTGTTAGAGTTCTGTTGTGTCTGAATCAGGTGAAGTTTGCCAACTATAGGCTGGATTCCAGGGAGGTGAAAGTAGTTATTTGAAAGAAAACAAACAAAGAACCCCACAATAACAACAATGACCTTATGTTGTTGATCTTCTAAAGGATGCCTACTACAAATAAAGGCAAAGGTCCAAGTAGATATTACTCTTAAGTATTGTAAATACAGGTTTAGCTTCTGTTTAGCATTTGAAGTAAATTAAAACTTCATTTTTTTGCAGGTAAGTGGAAAGGAATCAAAAAAGTTAATTATGTGAATGGGAGAAACACCTAAAGTCTAGATTATTTAGAGCTGGTTGAGTGATAATATGTTAAGGCTTCTCCTGTCTACTGCCTCTTATTCCTTTATCACTTTATTCATGATATATTCTTAACAGTAATCGGTGTAAACTGCATAGTACTCAAGAAATATTCAAATCTGATTTTTTTCCAGAGGTACAAAAGTGCTACATCTCCATTACAAATTTTACCCCTACAGTAGAGTCACGCCAAATTAATTGCATTGCTGTAGGTATGATTAATGATTAGACTTACGAATGGCTGCTGGCAAAACATGGAAAACTATTTACTTAAGTACTAAAGCATGCACATTCCCAGCTGAGAGTATGATAATCGTACCAACTTTCCTAGCCTGGTGTCACCATGTGTGATTAGCTTTGTATTTACTAAGGCGCTGGAGGATGCAGAGATCTGCTTCTGTAAATCTCACTAGGACTGTAAATGAGTGAAATAGTAATTCCCACTGACTTTCACACCTGGCTTCATTTAAACCTCTTCTAAATCCTTCTGGATGTGTATCTGCATCGTTAAAATGGTCATAATTTCAAAATCTAGATTTGTATGGCAAATGTTTGCTTCAGAAGTTTCAGCTGTAAAGAGTTTTCTTATGTTGATTATTGCTGCTGAACAGGTTGCTTCTTTCTTCAGCTTTGCTCTGAAATTTTATTTCATCAATTTTGAGATGTATTCCTTCTTTCTGTAGCATCATAAGTGGCTGTGTTTGTTGAGGGAGAAAAAAGAAAACTCCATCAATGCAGTAATATAAATACAGCAATATACATAAATAACATGCACAATGTTAGTGTTTGCAAGCTCCAGCCGTGGTTTTGGAGCCCTGGTGTATTACTGAATGGTGAAAAAACCCAATCAAAGAATTTCATGTGGTTGTACAATGTGAAATGAGTAAAGTAAAAAGGAAGACAAAGTAGCAGAGATGGCACTTGTGTTCCTTCCCTCCCTCAGAATGGTGATAAAGCGTTGAGAAAATGCGCAGCCCTGTTACCCCAGAGGTTGTGTGCTGTGTTGTACGCGGCCATGAGCTGTATTGCATGTATCGGTCTGACTCGGTGAGAGTGGCAACTCCTTTGTGAAAGAGCACAGCTGAGGGGCTTTGAGGGAGATGAATGCAATTTAACTTGATGGATCTAATCCAGTATGTACTAGCGCACTGAAGAAAGATTAAAAGAATTAACAATATTATAAAAACGAATCTGAGGTAATTTGTCTTCTGCTACAGACCAAACTAGTAGTTTTGCCTTATTCCCCAGGGATTTCTGTGGGCATTTCTTGGTAGAGGCTTATTTTACTATTTTACTTGATGTTCAGCTACTTAGAAAGTTTTGTGGTTGGGTGTGTGGTTTTTTTTGTTGTTGTTGCTGTTGTTGTTGGTTGTTTTTTTTTTTTTTTTTTCCCCCTATTCTATTTAGAATGGGTGGGAGCTGAAGTTATATCTCAGCCTGGAAACCAGTGCCAGTGTAGAAAAGCGTGAAGTAAAGATAGCTTGTCTCTGTCTCCGTTGGAGTATCTTGTTTCAACAGCAGTCGTTAGCTGGTGGAGATTTGCATTTTGTTATGCATACCTAAATGCACTAGGATTGCAGTTTTTTTCAGTCCTGTGTGGGAGCTGATGGAATAAAAATCTTATGTTCTGTCCTCTGCCTTGTGTGCTCCCAGCATCACCTAGACACAATCTTTCTCTGAAGATGCTAGATTTCATCATTTTGTAGTCACTGTTGATTGAAAAAAAGATGTTCTGTCTAATGAAACTCCTATCAAGGCACTGGGTCTGATTTTTTTGTATGGAAAGAATTAAGTAACAAAGGACAAGAAATCCAGCTCATTTTTGCTCTACTGTAGAAGAGCAGAACCACACACAAGAATGAGAAAGCTTCCTATAAGGAGTCTAAAAGGCACAGCTGAAAGTTACACAAGTGGTGTGAAGGAGACGGTGCTAGAAGCACAGTGCCACTGCTTTCCATCTATCAGAAGGGCTTGCAAAAGGGTGAAAGGAGGTCAGTATGGTGATTGCTGGGGACAAGAAAGTATAATTCAGAAAACTGAAGTTATCTCCAAGTGAAGGAGTTCAAAAGGATCTTTAGCCTTGGCAGACAGAATGGGTTGGGTTGGAAAGGACCTTAAAAATCATCAAGTTCCAACCCCCCTGCCATGGGCAGGGACACCCTCCACTAGCCCAGGTTGCTCGAAGCCTCATCCAGCCTGGCCTTGAACCCCTCCAGGGATGGGGCATCCACAGCTTCTCTGGGCAGCCTGGGCCAGTGTCTCACCACCCTCACAGTGAAAAATTTCTTCCTAATGTCTAGTCTAAATCTATCCTCTTTCAGCTTATACCTGTTACCCCTTGTCCTTTCACTACACTCCCTGGTAAAGAGTGCCTCCCCATCTCTCCTGTAGCCCCCTTCAGGTACTGGAAGGCTGCTATTAAGTCTCCTTGGAGCCTTCTCTTCTCCAGGCTGAACAACCCCAACTCTCTCAGCCTGTCCTCATAGGGGAGGTTCTCCAGCCCTCTGACCAATTTTGTGGCTCTCCTCTGGACTCTCTCCAACAGGTCCATGTCTTTTTTATGTTGGGGGCGCCACATCTGAACACAGTACTCCAGGTGGGGTCTCACGAGAGCAGAGCAGAAGGGGAGAATCACCTCCTTCAACCTGCTGCTAATGCTTCTTTTGACGCAGCCCAGGATCCAGCTGACCTTCTGGGCCACGATCGCACACTGCCGGCTCATGTTGAGCTTCTCATCAGCCACTACCCCCAAGTCCTTCTCTTCAGAGCTGCTCTCTATCCATTCTCCACCCAGCCTGTATTTGTGCTTGGGATTCTAAAATCAGAAAAGATCAGAAGTAAAAGCACAAAGGAGCGAGCCAAAAAGTGACTTTGAGGAGCAAGTAGGAGTGCCTGAGGAGGCACAGACTCTTCAGCCTGGTAGAGAGACAGTGGAGGTGAGATATGATAGAAATCTGCAAAATCGTGCGCAGCACAGGGAGGATTGACAGCTATTGCTTTTTTTCTCCCATCGTTTCTTGCAACATAAAAATGAGGGGGCATACAGTGTAACTTAAGTCTCAAAAACAAAGCGTTTCTTTCCATAAGAGACACCCGAGGACTCCCTTTGTGTTAAAAGTTACAGGGGTTGAAGAAGTGACTGGATAAGTTTGTAGAAGGGGGACCTTCTGAATGCTGCCACAATACATCAAAGCTGCAGGAAACCACCTGAGCTGCAGAGGGTAGGAGGCCATGGGACTGTTGAGGGGGAATATATTACGTGCCCATATACTTTAACATGGATGTTGGTGCCTGAACTTGCAGGTGAAAGTGATGGCTGGTAGAAAAGTGAGTGCTTATCCTATTTTCCAGTAAAGGTTAGTGACTCTGGGAATAACGTTATTTGGAATAGATGCCCTTGAGCAGCTTAATCAAACAAAAAAAGCACTGAAGCAGAAATGTTCAAAAAATTTGGTGTCTAATGGTTTTGTTTTCATGCTGTCTCCCCAGGAATCTCATGATCGTGTTCTGTTGGATGTTCCTGTCACTAGAGAACAGATGAATCGCTATCGGGCTGCAGCTGAAACAGCTCAAAGTGAACTTGCAGCACTATTGGTGAAGTATGATTGTGCCCAGTCAGAGGTGAATTGAAAAATACTTCCAAATCCTTATCCAAACCTGAGCGTTGTCTACAGTCACCTTCTGAAGAGAATAGAAAGTTTGCAGAAAGTCCAAAACTTCTTGCTTTCTATACAGAACTTTCTCGTAACATAGAATTTCCATGCGATTTTCCCTCTGCTTGCTTCTGTGTTCAAGAACAGATTATGAACTTAGGTTTGAAAGATTTGAAGCCATCTAGCTTTTTATTGTCATAATCTAAAAGTATCTAAATGCAATCTTTTGTAGCTAGACCTGAAAGTTAATATTTCTAAATTGTGGTTGCATGAAAGATCTCATAGATGTCCTCCTGCTGCTGGTGAGTTAAAGTACAACTGCCCATCCTCACCTATTCCTCCACTTTATTCTTACAGCTCCCCAAATTTGCTTTGCTTTCATCACCGGTGAAGTTGTGTTGAGCTAATGAGTTTGATTGTAACTAGAGAGGCTGAAGTAACACACATGCATCCTTTTCTGCTGTCCCTGTTCTGGGAATGGTAGTTCTTAGGAGAGAAGATTTATTAGAGGATAATTTTTAGAATTCTGTATTTTCACACATTTTTTTTTTAAACATATGACAAAATAAGATTGATTTGATCCAATTCAGCAACGTGGGCTGTGGTCAGTTTTAAAATGGAGTGAAATTTGCCTTTAGTAGACATGAAGTGCTTACCTTTATTTACATACATAGATTTAGGTGTATACATTTGTAAATATTAATAGATACATAAAGTTCAATAGCAACTTGTGTGCATTCATCCAACTAATACTTCAAACTTATGTAGATTTTTCAAATGCATGTTTTTTGTTGCACATTGTAAAGTACTTTGCAATGTACTTGCATAGCACATGAACATTAAAAAAGGCTGTATCAATAAAATTTATTTTATTGTGGATAGCTGAATATGGGAAACATCAAGAACATGTAATATTGTATGAGAACGAATTGTTAATAGTGTCCAGTCAGAACTACAAGGGTGAGTGTCCATCGCCTAAGCTTGAATTTGACCAGTTGGTCCTGAAATTACTGCAGAGTTTCCCAACATTTAATGGCTGTCCAGGATCAGTACTTTAAATTTCAATTCCAAAAGGCCATGCAGAATCTCTTGTTCTCATAGAAAGAATTTATTACCGGAAATGTTGAATGGCTTCATTGCCAGCATGACTGACTGATTTATAGGTACTTTCAGCACTGGCTTGCAAAAGTGAAAGAATAGTTAAGAAAGCAGCTGTTCGTGCTCTTGTTAGTGAAGACCTTCATGACCCAGCTGAGGTCAGAGCCCTGTTCTGCTGAGTACTCTGTAAAATTCACAATATGGGATTATTCTTGCTTTTTCTGCTATTGGAGCTGACCACAAAGACAATGGACAGAGGAAAAAATATCACATTTTGCAGATGGGGAGTTGAACCACAGAGAAATTTTAAGGTTGGGAGTGCTTTAAGCTACCATAGCTTGGTCCAGCTGCCAAGCAAAGCAATCCTATTGTTCCTTCAGCTGCTCATTTCCTTCCCCACACTGCCCCGTCCCCTGTGTTTGCACAGATGTATCTGTAGTTTTGTGGTGCACACTGGTGTTGGGGAACTGATGAAATTGAAAAAGAAAGCCTCTCCTTCTGGGTTGTTTTTCAGCCAGATCAGTTTCCCAATCTTATTTCACCTCATAGCCATGTAAGTGCTTCTGCTAGCAGCACAAAGAAGAGGGTGGAGTGTGAAAATGAAGCCCATGAGCCTGCTTAAAAGGCAGAGCTGCTTTATGTCAGTTCCAAAGCGTCTGATAAACCAGTGCTTGCAGGGGAAGCATAACCTCGTCAGAGACTGCTGCTGCAGTGCTCCTCCTACCTGATCTTCAGTGTTGGCCCTTTCTCTGTGATGTGGCCAGCTCCCCTTCCTCCCTCCTCTCTGTAGAAAGTGAATTCTTTTCTGTCAGCTGCATTAGTTTGTGGAGGAGTTGGAGAAATATCAGAGCTGGTGCAAGGGAGAGGACAAGAATGTGTGGCTGAGAGCAGGGGAAGCAGGACCTCTCTTTTCTAAGGCGGTTGCCATTCAGGTGGCTCACCAGCCTTCCGGAATTTCTCTGAGTGTCTTGGGTTTGGTCACACTGGAAGCCTCTGGCAGAGTCCTGAATTTCCTGACATCCTGAATTGCAGCTTAATGTCTTAAATATTTATTGCCTTAAAATGTTTGCCACAAGTTAAAAGCCCTAGCACACGCCATAAAGAGCAGTTAATGTGGCTTAATTATTTGCCTGTTAATTTTATGTAGTAAGAGATAAATGCTTTGAATTCCATCTTGGTGCTTATAATTGCAGTTGTCAGGAAAGCGAAAACATGCCTTAACGCTCCTTGTGACAAAAAATCCACTTTAAATTGTTTATTTTAACAAAATAAAACACACTGAAATTTTATGTGCCTGGTGTGTCGGCCTCAAGCTCAGTTTTTCAGAGAAGCTTGTGGCAGAAATAGTTCAATGGAAAGTGGTGTTTTTAATGAAAAGAGAAGGAGGAAAATAAAGAAAAATGGTGGGACTTTCTGAACTGTTGGAAGATGTAGCATTATCTCTGGAACAGGTCCTTGATATTTGGCTGTAATGTGCCTTCTCCCACCCTTCCTTAAAAGGCTCTCTTGCTGTTTCTGTGTAAATTCAGCTACATTTGGTTGGATTATCAGATCAAAAAACAACTATTTGCATCATCTGAGAAGAGGTTGCCTACAGTACAAATCTCCAAAAATTTGGAATTGTGCACCAAAACTGGGAGCAGGGAGAGGGCAGGCAAAAAAGAGGCAAGAGTGGTGTTATCAACTATATTGTAACACAGATGCATGAGGGAGGTGTGTTAAGGCTGAGCAGGGGAACTTAAGCTGGGCTTTTCCTAAATTCTGAATTTTTAAATAAATTTATCTTCCCGCAAGAGATTATCTAAAAGGTTGTAATGTATTATACAACAGCAACTTTTGTTTTTACAACCCCCTTTCTTCTATTGCTTTTTCCTAGTTATATGAAAATAAAGTTGTGTCCCTCCACTCAGTCTTGTATTGATAGAAGTCTCTGAGTCTTTTGTTCCAAAATATGTTTCTTATCACTTTATTAAACTTGTAATGCAGTCATATGTTTCAGCCTGGGCAAAATTGTTCTTTATTTTTTTTTAATGAATTTTCTCTTTTTCTGTCTATAGCTTCTTGAACTCAGACCAAGAATGGTCTCTAAGGAAGCCTCTTTCCAAGAGCTGAAGGCTGAAGCTGAAAGCTACAAGGAAAACAATGCTAGACAGATGTCTCGCCTCCTGTCTTTGCAAACACGAGTTCAGGAGATGGAGGAAGAGGTGTGTGCACTCACGACTTCTAAAAGCCAGGCTGAGCTGACAGCTCAGGCAGCATTCAAAGAAAATCAGGAGCTGAAGAAGGAGCTTCGTGAGCAAAGTGCCAAACTTAAGTAAGATTTATGTGAGATGAGAAACAATTTTTGTTTGGGATGACTGACTGGTACAGTTGTCAATGCAGAAAAATACGTTGCGTGGACAGGCTTTATTGCAGATCTGAATTCTGTTCCAATGCCTTGTACAACTGTTGCACCTAAGTGTGTGGACGGTATTGAAGTCTGAATTTTGGTTTGAGTTGTTAGCCCATAAATGAGGTTTTGAGAGTTTTGTCCTTTGAAGGAGAAATGATGCTATAAGTCAGTTTGGTATAACCTCATTGTTTACAAAAAATGAGCGCAGGGCTGTTTGTCTGAATGCAGTGGAAACAGTACATGTGGTTTCCTTATTCAGGTATTGCCACGTATGGCACTGAGGCAAACTTTGTGCATTTCATAGCATGGCAGTACCTGCAGCTACAGTCTAGTTCCCTCCTCTGCCTTTATCTCGCGGCATCTTTTGCAGACATTTACCTGTTACCTGATGTGCTACACGGGCTGAGCTAGTGGTGAGTGATTGTGCTGCAGCACCACTTCGGTCTCTCTTCCCTTCTCTGTCACAGCTGGAGCTGGAATAACGTCAAGTGAATTTCTTCCTTAGTGTAAAACTGTCTGTTAGGTGCAGCACATTAAAGAAAATACACTATAATTTCTAGTTAGCAGCATCCTTGTTATTATTAGTTCAGATTTCAGTAATGTTAGCTCTGTCTCCCTTTTCTTCTGCTTTCTTCTGGATGTTGCTGTGTGTTTTTTTTTTTTTTTAATGTACATACTGAATGCATAAAACTTCTATTAAAATATAATATCCTTAACTATATTGTTCTTAACATAGTATGTCAGAGCACTGATCTGTCAGTTCTGCACAACTGCTAATATTTCAGGTCTGTGGGGTTGAGACTGATAACGGTGATCACAAAATTGATTGGTGTGAAAATATTCTGAACTCTGAAATTCCAAAATGAGTGTCAGTCGTAGTATATTAATAGACATCTTAGAGAATTTTATAACAGATTTTTCCAACCATTACAAGGCTAATATCCATGTCTCTCTCAATACTGTCCAGTTAAGAGTGAGGTGAGTGCTCTCTAGATGTCTGTATTTCCCAAATCAGTATTTTGACAGCTCTTCCAGGCTTTGTGCATTAGAAGTGGATAAATAAGTTATTTTAAAATCTAGAGAAATCCACTGCAGTGCACTTGTCTGTTACCAGCGTATTTGCCAAAAGCCCTGCCTGGGGAGTGCTGATGTTGATCCTCAAATATTTTAGATGTGATCCCAATATAAGTGAGGAGATAGTTAAGTGAAGAAGTGTATTGTGCACCCTAATGACATAGAAAACATCACAGTCTCTGAGATAATGGTTAATATTCTCTAAAATGCTGTTTGTGGGGGGAAAAAAAGGAGAAAAAAAGGAAGAAAACTTCCTATCCTGTTTGCCTGACTCACTGGGAGAAAACTGCTAAAATGCTGTATATCTTACTAGCCTATTGTTACAGTGATATGATCAACTTTATGTGCCATAAATCTGTGTTGTCACCCCCAGTACAGTGCTGGCCACTCTGTTTATTCCCATGATACTTGTGCCAGCAATTCTGTTTGTGGTGCTGCATGGTCACTGGAACCAGGAAAGTGCTCTAAGAGAGAGGTGAGCAAAATAAAAAGCTTAATTTCCAGCTCTGCCAGTCCCAGTTCCCATTTGCTGTGCACCTGGAGTGTACCACTAGAGTGTTGGCGAAATGGAAGGTGCGTCTGCTCTTTTGGAAGGAACAAACATGTTGGATTGGTCTTGAATCTACAGTATATGCTTTCAAAGTCTTTTCTCATCCTCAGCTAATACCACTTAATACTAGTCGATGTATTGACTTGGTGGGCCTTAATTGCTTACTCTGACCACCTCAGTAGTACATGGCTACATAGCACGTGACTAGTCCTAATTAGGTATTCAAGAAACATTTTCACTGAAGACCACTAATAAAAGGGAAGAGCAAGCCAGTAGGCATGAAACACACATTTACATGCTATACCTAGGGAGGCAGTAAAAAATGTTTAATGAATTCTGTAGCTGTTTTCCAAGATGCACACCTCTCCTATTGAAAATGGTGCTTTTCTGCTCAGCAGGTCTATTGCCAAGGTGTTTTTAGAGCCTGAACTGTGAAAAGCTTTTTCTTTTTTTTTTTTTTTTTTTTTTTTTTCCTCCCCTTCCTTTT